>VUJU01000724.1:0-85940 GCA_009835225.1 Aphis craccivora | reverse complement strand
TGAAAAGTTGCCAGTAGAAATCAATCATAAATAAAAAAAATTTTAAGGATCTTATAAGTTTATATTATGATATACATTTAGACCAATCCAAAATGAATATTCAGTTCCAAAATAAAACATTTTGTAATAATTGAGATATTTTATTTGGTGACGTTGGTATACTTGTATGAGATAACCGATAAGAATGTTTTATCATTTTTCGAACAACTACCCTGTACCCATCCACCTTGACTATAGTATTATCACAGAACAATTTATTATTCGTAGTTATCAGCAATATTCCATAAAAATAAATGATTTATAAATAATCATTATTTTGATCTGTTTTTTTTTAGTTTTGAGTTTTTGGCATTCATGGCTCATGCCATAAGTATAACGTCTAGATTTAGAAGCGGGAAGCGCGTATAATAGCCGAAAATAATCAATCGATCCGTATTTTAGCCGAAAAGTAATTGCTTGGACAAGTAAATTAACTGAACCGTATTTTTGCCGACAGTAAAAAACGCAATTCCGCAACCAGTAGGTACACAGTACACACGTAAACGCGCTCGCAGCACCGACAAACATGGGAACACTATTTCAAAGGACAAAGGTTTGAACTAGTGGGGTACTATAGGGCGGTGTGTTCATACAATACTACAATAGCAGGACATTGGAACGTAATGGTAATTCAGACAATAATTCCGAACTCGAACCCAACGGCGACCACCTGCGACTCTTAGCCACAGTCTCCTAGCAACGACGCACGTAAGATCACATGACACATTGTCAGTGTATGCCAGGGATGGCGAACCTTTCTGTATCCACGAGTCAAATAAAAATTTTTATTCTGTTTTAGTTTTACTGTGTGTCAACTAATTTGATGACCTTCTTTTTAAACTCAAAAATGCTAACATCCATGGCTTCAATGATAAAAAAAAACAGATCTTTCTTGCGTGTGTCACCTAAAGATCATGTGCGTGTCAAACGCGTGACATAGGTTTGCCATCTCTGGTCTATGCTCTCTTGTTATAGTCGTATTATTCTATTGCGTTCGCAACTCTACAGACCATCCGTTCGTTTTCAGTTTTGCATTTAGAACGCACCAACAGCGTGTCCAAAAATGGGCCGAAGACGGCGTTACGATGGTGATGACTACCATGAACGTTTAAAAGATTTGAAAAATGTACGTATCTATATTGCAAAATATTTTAATGTATGAGATACCCAACGTAAAACGATGAGCTAACCGGTCTGGTCTTGCTGTTGGCTGATAAATGTCATTTTAATACACAAAAATATTATTGTATTGTTAGAAAGTGTCATAAATTTCCAATTACTTATTTAATTTATTTTAATGGTTTATTTTTACATATCTGTTGTATAGAAATTAAAACCATTCCGAAATAAATACACTGCTAATTGTATAAGTACGATCATGAAGTCATCCAGCCTACCCAGACATTTGGATAACATTCTAAGAATATTATCATCGAACCCTTCCAATCTGACTGTTCAGAAATGCCTTCAAAACGTGGCGAATGATGTTACTTCACGAATCCAAGCTAAACGTGTATTGCCCAAACTCGACATAACAGTGGACCTCGATAAAAAGTTAAATCAAATAGACTTTGGCTCACTTGTAGCGGCGGGCAACAACATGAGTCATACTTACATCAAACCGTCAACATTTAATTCCAACACCATGAGTCGCGGAAACTGCAGTGGGCCAGCTAATACGTCCTACGAAGTGCATGACATTAACACTGACCCGTCAGCAAATTCATCTTACACAGTGAGTCATGGTAAAAACAGTTGTCTAGCTGAAGCGGTCAACAAAATGAATCACATTCACATTAACCCGTTAGTAAATAAATTCAACAGAATACATTTTGGTAAGACTAAGTCGTCAAAAATTGTGATAAACAAATTGGAAAAAATGTAATTGTCAACTGAATTATAATAATAGACTATGAGAAATGACTTAAGGATATCTCAGCTTTATATTGTGTCTTACAAAGCTATAAACATAGCAAATTTATGGTCAGCAGTTTTTATTTAGTTTTATTACTTTTTATAGGAGAAAAATCTACATAATGACTGAGTTAAGAAGATACTATATCCACTGTCTTGTAAAAGTATAACATAGTAAATGTTATGTTTGCAATAATCCATTTTCTCTATTATTCTTAAAATTAGAATGCATTCACCTATTATAATATTTAAAGGTAAAATTGGTATCCATATCATCTCTGAGGCTTTTATTGATATATTAATTTTAAAATTAGTTATCATCATTTTAAAATCTACAAAAAAATAGCAGTTTTAAATGCTTGTAACTTACATTACATTTTATAATTTTCAGTTAAGATTCTTCTTCTACTTTGTCTTCTAACTATCTGGGATCGCCACCTTTGTCATTTTTTTAATTTTAAAAGTATCAGTAAAATAATAAAATGAATAAAATGGATTATTATGAATATAAAATTGTATGACGTGTTGTATATTTGTAAGTTGTAGACAACACAATATGCAAGTGTAAAGTCCTCTTAAAGATAAAAAAACATTATTTAATAGTTTGTTGGGTGTTTTTTGATGTTTTAATTTTGAAGCAAAAAAATGAGCATTTTTAAATGGTTTAATTTTTAAGCTTGTTTAAAAATTTAAAATATTGAAATAACATTTCTTGCAAACGATAATGTATGTATATATTTTTTTAAAGTTTAATGATATGTAAATTAAAAGCAATAGTATTAAAAGTAACAAGTTAAATGAGAATTACTGAATATTAATTTATTATATTCCGATGTTATGTGCTTGTAAGACTTGACTACACAATATATGAATCAGATGTTTTCTTAAGTTATAATATGATATGATATAAAATAATTTTAGTTTTTTTTAATCATTAATATTTTAAGATATTAGCTTTATAATACTTAAATAATGCATATTTGTAAAAATATTATCAAGTATTATGATGTGTTTTATAAGATTTTTTTTGTATATTTTTAATTTTTAATCATTGTCTATCATATTTTAATATGTAAAATTTACATGATGCTCAACTATGACTTTATATAATATTTTTTTGAAATACCTACTGTGATATATAATATTTTGATAAAATGTTTTTCAATGATTGGATCAATAATAAAAAATTTTGAAAAACTATAAAAGCTGTTTATTTATTTCAACTTTAATTTTTTTTTTTCGCTTAACCTATTCAGCAATAAGCACTAGTAATAAATAATAATATATTACAGTGGACACCGCTTTTAAGACCAGCACAAAGTGAGTCTTATAACTGAATGAATCATATAGGCGAAGTGGGAAAAAAAATTTAATTACATATTTATGAATTTTATTTTACTACATGTTTTGCTTTAATTAATTTTAATACTTTAATACGTATTATAAAAATGATGACACAAAATTACAATAATCGCAAAAAATGTGAAATGCCATAAAATATGTTGTACATACACACATTAACTATAAAGCATGAAAACCAATTTATTTCTCATTTTTTACGAATTTTGAGTTTTATAGCCTATATCAGTGGTCTTCAACCGGTGGGTCGCGTAAGCTTTAAAATTGGGTCGCGATAAGTCTTTTTAAAATAAAAATAAAATTTTTAAAATTATAAAAGGTAAAAAAATAATTTTTTAATAATTACATTTAGAAATTTAATAAATGAAAATACAGTTTAAAAATAGTAGTGTATGTTGTGTATATGATTTTTTATAAAGCTTCCGTGGGTCGCGAAAAATGTAGGCCTAAAAATGTGGGTCGCAAGTCCAAAAAGGTTGAAGACCACTGGCCTATATTATATTACCACAGAACAATATAATTAGTAATTAATATTACGTAATCGCGTTGACCGGTTCGTTAATTTTTTTTCTATGGTTACCACTAGTCTCGCGCTGTTATAGTGTTATCACTAGTCGCGAAAACAATGATATTAGAACGGTGGGATATTCCGCCGTCGTCGCGTAAATTTTAAACGCTTTTCGCGTCTCGTTCGTCGGCAATCACGGTCACGTCCCGAGTTTTGAGACCGCCGATCGCCATGAACGTCTGTAGGACCGTTGCCGCGTGCGGCCGATGGTTCGTCGGCAGGGCACCACCTCGGCCTCGGGTGCCGACCAGATGCCTGTGGACGAAGTTCCGGGCCAACGATTTCGGAGTGTACGAAGTGGTGTGCTTGGGCAACGTCAGCGATCCCAGGCCGGTGCCGGAGTACGTGACGCTGCCGTCGTACGCCAAGACCGGCAAGCCGGTGGACGAGCCCGACCACGATCGTCCGCCGGAAGTGCAAAACGCGGGCCAGATCGAGATGCTGCGGCAGAGCTGCAAGTTCGCCAAGTTCGTGTTGGACAGCGCCAAGGACCGGCTGACGGTGGGCACGACCACCGACGACTTGGACCGTTTCGTGCACGACCTGATCATCGACAACAACGCGTACCCGTCGCCGCTCAACTACAGGTGGTTCAAGAAGTCGGTGTGCACGTCCGTGAACAACGTCGTGTGTCACGGGGTGCCCGACGACCGGCCGCTGGTCGACGGCGACCTCATATCAGTCGACGTGTCCGTCTACCTGAACGGTTTCCACGGCGACTGCGCGGCGACCTATTGCGTGGGCGACGTGGACGAACCAGGCAGGAAGCTGGCCAAGGTGGCCGAAGAGTGCACGTATAAAGGCATCGAGGCCTGTGGACCGGGCAAGAGCTTCGCGGACATCGGCCGGGCCATCGAACTGTACGCCCGTCAACACGACCTCAGCGTCGTGCCCAGCATCACAGGGCACGGCATCGGCACGTACTTCCACGGGCCGCCCACCATCTTCCACTCTATGTTGCACGGTTACCCGGGCGTGATGAAACCGGGAATGGTGTTCACTGTAGAACCGGTGATCTGTCAGGGCGACGGCGACGTAGAGATCTTGGAAGACGGTTGGACCATAGTGACGGTCGACGATTCTAGAGGCGCTCAATTCGAACACACCATACTGATCACCAATCGCGGTTATGAAATTTTAACGGTTTGATCCGTTCCTATTGCCGACACGAGCACAAAGCCGTTAATATGTTAGTGTTGTATTTGAAAATTAACAATTGCATGAATGATATTATGTAATATAAAGAATGTTTTGCATCAGCTACGAGTACAATATAATTAAATTTATTATAATTCTGAATTAATAGATACTGCCACAATGTCAAAAGACACATACATGCGTCGTGGTTACTATTAATTATTTCAAAATACATAAATACACTACTGGAGTGGGTAATAAATGAATAATTCTTAAATTGTCATCATTTTTTTTTTTTAATAAACACATCAAAAAATATATATATTGGTTACCAATAATGACAAAACTAATCAAATGTTTTAACTTTGTATTTGTTCATGACTTTATTAAATGTAAAAATTGTTTTTTAATTGTTGGTAAATAACAATTATTAGTTTGATTAACATTTCTAAAATTTGTACTAATTCCAAAAAAAAAAAAAATAATAATAATATATATATATATATATATATATATATTCAAGAATAAAAATAAAATATACAGACAAACATGTATAAATGAAAACAGAACATAAATTGTACAACAATGTTGAGTTCCATTGTTTAGTATTTGTATAAAAATATGAATTATATTAGTATCCAATACTAGTTGATAAATATATATATATATATCTATTTTTGTAAATGGTATAATGTCGGTATAAAATTAAAGTATCACATTAAAATATAACTATAAAATATTGAATATTCAGTTAATATAAAATACAAATTTGTAAAAACAATGATAATATAGAAAATATTGGCAAATATTGTGAATTGAAATAAATAGATTAAATTAAGCTAATACAAAAGTTAAGCAAAGTAAAATATGAGAACAAATCATGGTTTCCCTTCAAGTATAAATCGTATAACCAAAATTGTATACATGTTGATAAATTATAACAAAAAAAAATGTATAACATGTTATAAAAATTATATATAATATATACGTAAATGGTTACTGCATATCATAACATGTAGTTCATAACAGCACGCAATACAAATAAAAGTTCAGACTGCATTCGTGCTTCCATAATCATTAAATTTATGTGAATCTGAAACATTTGAAACAAAATATAGGTACAAAACATTACAAGTAAAAACATTATTATAGTCAATTTTATAAATAACAAACAGAGGGAAGTTGCTCTGCTACAAAGTGTACCTCGTTGGCACTGTAAAGGATTGAGTTCTATTTGAATTCTATGATACATTATTACATAATATCAAAAATATTTTGGATGTGTTCATTTCACAGCTGGTCTTCGGCCAACGAAATAAAGCACAATTAATAGTTGAAAGTATAAAACATTAGATATATTCAATATTTTAGAATAACTAATGATTACAAATAGGTACTAATGTAATATACTTACTATAGTATTTATAATCAATAGTATAACACTTAATTGAACAAAATACACATTGATATCTTTAGCAATGTTAGTAACACTGTAATTGATAAAGAATAAGAAAGAAACAAAGTAAATTCCAAGACCTTTAAAGAAATGAACAAGGTTATTATCACAATTGTAGAGGATAAAATACGTTACTAGGGGAGTAATATTTTTCATAAACCAGGATGATTAGGAATCAGCTCATGCGTAAAGAAGAACCAGCTAGTATTAAAGTGTTTGACCGAAATTAGAAGTATTAATCTCTAAATAAATTTTCATAAATTTTTGTTTATTGTATTAAGTAACAAATTGAAAAATAGAAGAGTTAAATTACCAAAAATATTTTGAAAGTTCAGGTAAAAATAGAAAATTAATAATATATGTAATGGCAAAAAATTGCAAGTGCGTACTAACAATATAAATTGGGATCACCCTTGGCCGAGTGAGTCTGAACTAATGTTCTGATGCGGGTTAGATTCCAAGGTAGCCCTGGGACATTTTAATGTGTGGGTGGTGATGTCAGGACTGGAGCAAGCCAGCCAGTAATTATTACCATCCCCCCATGCTCAACTCATTGGATAACTAGACTTGTCTAGTCTAACCTAAACATCTTTGACACCTGTCGCTTAGAAGGTAAAGAGCATGTAAAACCGTTGATTATAACTAGCAATCTAATTGAGTTATAACAATATATCTAACTAAAACTATTTTTTTTTTTTTTTTTAAATATCTAATATTGTCAGAAATTCAGGGTCTATTAAAAAAAAGTGAATTTTTTATGACTTTTGCCACCTTCCTCCTCCAAAAGTACCTACTAGATCTAATTTTCTACTAAAAATCCTTATCAGAATTTATGATAAAAGCATTTATTCTGCTACAAAACATGACAAGACAAAAAAAAAAATCAATGTAAAATCAATAAATTATAGTTTTACTTTGAATTTAAAATATAAGCTATACGTTTGAACTTGTAACATAACATTTGAATTAAAAATTGTAAATGAAAATAAAAATAATCGTTATATTGTTCATTTATGATTAAAATAAGCAACAAATGCTAGTAAAAGCTAAATTTTCAGGTAAATATACAGAGGAACAAGTGTACTTAGATAGCATGAAAGTGTGCATAAACATTTCAAAGTTCGTGTATAAAATAAATAGATTAGAAGACGTGTTGTATTAATCTAATCTTTCATAGTTCTCAAAGAAATTGAAAAACATTCCACCAATGTATTCTTTCTGATCTGTTTACATACATGCTTATAATTTAATTAAGTAAATAATTAAAATATATAAAATGTAAAAATATAAAAAATAAAAAAATAAAATAAAATACAAATTATTATAAATCGTTTGATTTAAATTACCTTTTCGCTTAATTCAAAATGTTTAAGTGTATTATCAGTGATTGTTTTGTTCAAACGTTCTGGGTAACAAGCAGCAGTCTTGACAAATACTCTCAATTGAGATCGAAGCAACTGTGTGACATCTTCATAATCATAATCATCATTTCTCATTCCATAAATACAATAAATATAATTCCAAATTGCTCTACGGAACCTTGAAGTATCAATATGAGGGCGACCACCCATTGTATAATATGTCATGTTATAAGCGGTTTGGAACTTTTTATCCAATATTAGTCCAATGTCATTAAATAAACGGTTAATTAATGAATAACCATGATGATCCCAAGAAAATTCCTGAAAATAGTAACAATAATAAGAATTATTATCGTTAAATACTAATAGTATAAATTAGTTCTATTACCTATCACATACTACTTTCAATTGTAAATTATTATAAATACCTGCAGAATAAATGAAGATTGTTGAGCAAATTGTCGACGTGAGCAATCTAAGTAAGAATATCCAGAATCTTCAATAAATGGTTTAACATCTGGATCCAAACCATTATCAGCAGAAGTGTCACTGTCGCATAATTGACTCTGAACAAGTTCATATCTCTGTATACGTTCTTGTTCTGAGGCTGGCTCACTTAATTTTTTCATTCGTTCCACTATCGGTTCAAGACCTTCATCATCAGATATAACGCTTTCATCAGCATAGCCTAGAATATACATATATATTTATAACATTTTTTTACTATTTAATAAATAATATTACACAGTTATATCACTGATATCACTTCATCACTCATGAACAGTGAACACATTATAATATTATGTACTTATTATAAAGATACATTAACATACCTCTTAAGCATGGTTTGCTTCTACGTCTGAAGTAAACACCAGATACTTTTACTGCTCGTGGTATTTCATCATTTAAGTTGCAAGCAAACACAAAGCTACACAAACTATGAAAATGAACAAGTAGTATGATAGCGTGTCCTAAATCTGACATTGACCATGAGTTTGGACCTTTGACAACTTTCTATAAAAATATATTAAATATCTTTAAAAGTTTTCTTGTATGCAGCATTACTTTAGAATTAATTATTATGAAATATATATATAACTAATAGTTTAATGACTTAATTATAGTTTGGTAATAATTTGTCATTGAACTTACATACCATGTATTAATATATTATATATTTTTATATAACGCAATAAAAAGTTAATTAATACAAAAATTAAGTATTCAATATGATATTAATAATAGTTATATATACAAATTAAAAATATCTATTTATTATATACATATTTTATTTGTGTTAATTACTAAATAACAAGTTTTATCATAATAATAGGTTAAATAGCATAATATATATGTAATAATTGTATTGATTTAAACTTTAAAAGAATAAATTATAAGATATAATTATTACTCTTTATACAAATATTAATTACCAATTTTTTTATAATATTATTGATACAAAATATTATAAAATTGAGATGTTTAAACTTGAATAGAAACTTCAATCATTAAATTTATTATTGGTAATTTTTTTTGTGAGAAAAAAAGATCTCAACATACACCGTAAGACATAAAAATAGTCATTACAAAACATCAACAGGTCAAAAAATATTTAACTTTTAATTATAATTTAAAAATGATCTTTAATTATTATATTATTATATGAAGATATAATCTATATTATATAATACAATGAACTTTTATTCAAATAAACCGTTTTTTTTTTTGTGACGTATGGCATGCTCGGCCACTCCGTCCCCCCAAATATACCCAACATTTTGATACTAAATATATGTATGAAACATCAAACAAGATGTTGAGCGTTGAACACTATTTTAATTAAAAAAATGGAATTCATATTCTGGTAAGGTATTCATAAAATTATAAGGTAATATAATTGTCACCTAACTGATGTCTTATAAACAACAGTGTACGACACTACAAACTAATTTTAGAAAAATTTAAATACAGCCTTATCCTATACTTATTGGTATTTAAGTAAAATAAATTGATTTTCAGTAACAAAAAAATATATATATATACATCAATGGTCAAATTACAATATACACATCTTATAATGTGGACAGTATAATTAATATTTTAAACTTAACTTTGATAACAAATAAATGTATCATTGAGGTACCCTTCATCCACTTCAATACATAACAATATATTGAACAGATTATAACTATTACTATGCACACTTGATATAGGTAAATATTAAATACATATTGATGTATTTTTTATGCTAAAAATATGCTGATACATTTTAAAATGTATGTTTATAACCACCTAAAGATAAGTCATACTGTTGCAGATAAGTTATGTATAGCAGTATCATAAATTCAATTGTTGTTGATTACATTTAGTCTACATGATATTAAAAAAAAAATTATACATTTCATCGCATCAACATATTTGTCTCAATCAATATACAATATATATATATAAATAATACATAGAAAGGTAATTTAAAATAAAATTATTTCATCAATTGAAGCAATAAAAACAAATAGTTACTAATTTATTCCTATATTTAATTTGAATACATACTTTGATATCTTCTTTTGTTACTAGCCAAGGTCGATGTGCTAAAATCTTGTTGATTTCATATAAATTACGAAGTTTACGTGGCACATGTGAGAGACCAAGCAACCAACTAGGATCACCATTATGTTCCAAAAACTGTTTTTTATGAAAATTTATAAGATACGTGCACTTGTGCCGACCAGCTGCCTATAAAAAAAATATATTACACAATAAAGAAAACATAAATATTAAATATAATCAATTGAAAATTATTTGTTTTTAATTTATTTACCATGATTGCAATATAGTGCCGATATTGAATAGGTAACGGACCTTCTCTATAAATTATAAATTCTTGCAAATTCAAAAAAGCCTCAAGGTATTTGCTATGAAATTTCATAATATTTGTCACATGATCCAAACCATAAACTTTGTTAGCGTTCGATATTACATGATCCACTACAATCTCTGCCTAAAAATGTATAAAATAAGTATTAACTACCAATTTCAAAACTATAATGTTAACAAATTACAATTATTTTACTGATTTGTTTTTATGTGTAAATTGAGAAGTAAAATAGATACCTTTCAACAACATACGATTTACCCGAGTTACTATTCACGGGAATAAGGTTTTAAGATAAAATTTAAACAATGATATTAACTATTAGGTACCATCTTATATTAATATTGAAGTGACGCTGAGTACATAATATTAAGTACAAAACATAATTCATAGTTTGAGTGTAACATAATAATGGTATGGAAGAAAATACTAGATGTGATAAATTAATGACAGCGTTGTCAAACTCGCAGTGCCTAATGCTGACGAGCATTGGATTCTATCAACAAGGATGAGAAAAAAACAGAAAAGCTACACGGTAGTCAGTCGGGTACACAGAACACAGAAATGAAGAGTATCTGTAAAACTAACACATCTTAGTAGTCGACTCTATTGAGTAAGTACCCTACCATTCAGTAAGTCTGTTATTTTTAAACCAATAGCGTTAAACGGTTTTTGTCCCCCATTTTGTGCGTAACACGGTTGCGTACGAAACAACGAGGTACGTCCACAGACAAACGCCGTCGAAACGAAAATCGTCGCGGTCCGGAAAAATCCGTCAGACCACGGTTTCGTAGGCCGTTTCAAAATTCGGGGGGGGGGAGGGACGGCAGAAAAAACGTTGTCGGGTTCGCAAAAACAAAACCAACGACACTCGTCCACCCATATTATTATTATAATAGGTACACGAGAACGCCACTTACCGCCTCCGCCAACGGGTCTCGTAGTGTTTCAGTCGCGTCCTGCGGCAGCGCCAGACCGTCGTCGGCGAGCGGTGCCGTCGTTCCGTTGGCCGTCTCGCTGTGGCCGTCGACATCGTTGTTGTTTGGGACCTCCGTTTTCGCAACGGGAAAGCAACCGACAAGGTGGGAAAACGGATAGGAACGCGAGAGCGGCGGAGGCACACCGGAAAACGCGGATCGTGCTAACGAACAACGATAACAGCTGACGAAATCTTGCCCGTAGATCGCGTAGACGGGCTTCGAACGTGGGCGGGAGGGGAGGAGGACCGTCGTGCGAGGCGCGAGTTGTGTTGCGCGGGCGACTACTCTGACGCTGAACGACCACCGACCACCGTCAGCGGAGTACGGACAACGACTGATGGCGTTCAGTAGTTCAGTGTTTACGGTGTTGGAGATTGGAGTGATTGGACCTACTTGCCACTTGGACATCGGTACGGCTCAGTACGGTCGCGGCGGCAGTGTGTTGTTGTTGTCACGTGCAGGTGCGCGCGCACAACGTGATAATAATTTAATCCACCGATGACGATCCGTCGGCGGCGGTCGCTGCGGCGACGACGATGATAAAAATGCCGCCGTCTTGATAATTTTAAAATATGTACCTAATATTATAATATGTATATTATGTGTGTTATAATATTATTATATTTGTGCAACAAATTTTGATATTCAATTTGAAATATCAATTATTTATAATTCATATTAGATTCTGTTAATATTCGATGCAATGACTGTGTTTACGACAAAAACTGTTGACTAGTTGGTAAAAAAAAAGTATTAATAATAATAAAAAAAACAACGAGATTAACAATAACAATATTATGTAATAAGTACACGAGTCTTAACTCCGCGTACCGCCGAGCTTCATGACCGATCGCGGTTTACAATGTACATAATATTATATATTAAATATAATGTGCGCAATAAGGCGCATAAAAAAAAAATATATATATTAATGTTGTTATTTTCTCGATAAGAGGCAGCAAGAACTATTTTTCACATGAAGCTAGAGCTCTTTTAAATTAGAAAACTACCACACGTCTCCCGATATACCTATTTATTATTTTACGAGTATATACCTACTAATATACATTTTTCGTAAATTATACTTAGGTACCTATAAAAAATTAATGGTGCCGTTGGAATACCCACCCACCCACACGTTTAAGCTTTTGCTTAAAATGGTCACATTACATAATATCTATATAGTCTAAAATTAAACTCTTTACTATATCGCATCACGCTAAAACCAATTATCAATGTTGCCTTATACTTTATAATATAATCTCTCATATAGTTCTATACTTCTATATTGTTACATACAACTGTCAACTATACAATAGTATATTAATCTTTATAGTTATAAATTATAACATATTATAGGTATTAGGTATACCTATATAGATTATAAAGTCCCTTCAAGATCCATTGACGTGAATCTATATTTATATTGTTTGTACAGAATTACAGAAAGTTAAATAACTGAAAAATTACTCGTTCGAATATTGATTCTGCAGATATGTCGACGATTTCAGAAAAATGATCTGCTAAATAATGTTCAGTAGAAAAGATAGGTTCTCATTTGAATAACAGAAATTCGTAACCCCACTGAACACACCTTAAGTATAGTATGAAAAATCTCAAGAATTTAAAAATGTTATATTTTAAAACTCAGAGATCGTAGAAGGAATAGGGTCGAGCATGTTTAGTGATTTACGTATATGTTCTTCGGAGGAACACTTATACATTATACATCATATCAGTGGTGTATTTACGGGGGGGACATGGGGGATAGACAGTGCTTGATTTGGAAAAAAAATAGAAGGGGGACTCATCATGTTTGATAAACGAGCGTTCCACACAAAATTAACCGTCACATTACCGTGGGGGCAAATAGAAGGGGTACGCTAAAAAAAAATTAAAAAAGAAGTCCCCAAAGTCCACGTCCCCCCCAAATCAAGCACTGGGGATAGATCCCCCATTGGGTCTTATTTTTACTAGTAAGTTTAATAATGTTGGTAGTTGTACCCCCACCCACCTTCGAGGAAATTATGTTTTCCAACGTATATCCCCCCCCCTGGACAAAATCCTAAACACGCCACTGTATCATATAGTCGCACTTGTAAGAGTTATTTTTTAAAGTTTATACAGTGAGCACGGAGCTGCAAGTTATAGGTTTATGATCATAGTGGTTTAGTGGCTTTAGAAAATAATATATTTATGTACGACGTTTATGATTATAATATAATAGTATAAAATAAACTATAAATTATATAATATATTATAAATTACATAACATTTAACGACTTTATTTAATATTTTGCTATATATTATAGTCACTAAGCATCTAAGAATTAAGATTAATAGGTAAACTAAAGATAATAACTTATACCACACCTGCACGATTTAAGATATCTTATAAATCGTTTACCACACTCGCGTGCATCTCATTAAGAAATATTATGATCACTTACAGTGTTACCTCGTTCGAGCCTAAATGTTTTTTTTATAAGTTTTCTTTAAATCGTTTAACGTTCCGTTTGTCACGTAAATGGCCGGCTAAATGACCCCGGATTTTTTTTTTAGCAATTCAGCGAACTATTTGTTTTACTTCTCTAATTCTTACCTCAACGCATAACGGAAAATATGTGTTCAACAGAAGTGCAGAACCAATTTGTTTAAATCCTATAACATTAATGTGAATTGATCTATTAATTTAAAGGTGAGAATATGACATTTCGTATAATCTAGCGACCTAGCCTAAGTGGCGTAATTATGGGTGTATCATTATGTCGCGATTACTTTGAGGCATGGTCCAATTGCATTTATTTTAGTCGAATTGCACTTGGGTTTTAAAAAGGGTAATGATCGAACGACACTTGCGCTCAAAAAAAGTATTTCAACAAAAATATCATGCATTTGAAGGTATTAAAATTAAAAACACTAATTTTTTTTGCCACTTAGGCTTAGGGCTGACAATGGTTTTAATCATTGGCGAGAATAAAAATGATTGTTTAATACATATGCTGCATCATGTATAATATAATATTATAAATATATTTTAAAATTTTTTTTTTAAACCGTCAAATATAAATATTGTCATTATTACATTTCGATATATTTTTTTTTTTTTGTAGTAATCACAAACTGCAATAAAAAATGTATATAAAACACTGTGATTGCAATTTAAACTAACTGAACTAGACCCTAGATTACTAAAAAATAAAATTGTAAAATTTACAATATGAGCAATCGCTGGCTTTAAAAACTATGACAGTGTTAAAACTGTTAGATATAGGTAGGTAGTCGCTTGACTGCTCTAGTCTCTCGTCTGATTCTTATACAAGTAACAAGTTATAATAAATAACAATTTAACAATAAAAATAATAGTCAATATTATATCAAAATTATAGTTATTTAAAGGAAAACTATTCTAATTAACATACTGTGTGTATGTAGCTACATCAATATAGTGTTATATAATCTTTATAAATAGAACATTTAAGCACAGGTAAAAGATTATTAACGGGTTCAATGGGAAGACGATTCTTCAAATTATAAAGCTACAATAAAACTATATAACACTATAAAAGTCCATAGAAGTTCATAAAATATTGTCAATAACTCATTATGTATATATTTATATATACATACCTACTTGTTGTATTTACTTAATACCACGATGTAGAGAAGATAATATCTTCTCTACATCGTACTTATATATATATATATATCATTCATATTTAATACCTACTACCATCATAACTCTAAATTTTAGTAAAATGTTACTGAACTGTGTATCCACTATCCATTGAGCAGTGCAGGCATGCTCAGATTATTTGAAATGGAGGGAGATATTGATTTTTGATTATTTTTAGACTAAATCCACATTATGACAAAAAGGGTGTATATACTCTTTCATTAGCATTTAGATGTTAGTTATAATAACATATATATATTACTACCTATATTATGATTAATTGTGCAGTATAACGGGAATTTGTTTCTTATGTTATTAATTTATTATTTTATTACTTACTACAGTATAAGTATAAGTTTAGTATAAGTTTTAAGTTATAACTCATTACTGAGTCATTAGTAACATTTCAGAGTATGTATATATCACCATTATCATCCATAATGGAGATGAAATGTATACACATTTAATATGTTTTCAATAATTAAGCATATACATTTTTTTTTATTGTTATCAAACCAGCTTAACTTTTATGAAAAATTAAAAATCACACATGGAAAAATATGAATGTATTGAACACATGCATTTTTATTTTAACAATAAGGAATGACTGATTAATAGATACAAATAAGCTAATGTATAGGAAGATAAATGACATATTTATTCTTCTCCCATCATAAACACAACTCTACCATTGAGTTTAAATTAAATCTTAATAATACGATTTACTAGAGAGGTTTACAATAAAAACACCTATGAAAATAATTTTAGAGGAAATTTTCATCTAAAATCATACAGGAACAGGAACTATTTTTTTTTATTAACTAGTTAGATCAGGGGTTACCACTTAACATTTTCCGTGGGCCATATTAAGAATTCGGAAAATTCTCGCGGGCCATACAAATTCGAAGTACATAAAATTTATTATAATATGCCGATTAGATTAGGTTACGTATTAAATTATCAGCTTTTTCTCTACTTGTCTGCGGGCCAGTTAAAATTCATCCACGAGCCGCCACTTGGTGACCCCTGAGTTAGATAATGTATCGATTATTACAACATTTAAAAGAATTTAAAAGGAAAATATCATAAAATCCATTATAAAATTTCGGACAATCGAAATATAACACCAAAAACGGGCTATTTACCATTCTAGATAAATTTTTCCTTTTTAATTTTTGTGACGACTATTTTAAATGTAAAACTATTCAGTAAATCTGATTGTTGGAAGTACGAAAGAAAGTTTTTCGGTAAAATTTTTAATCTCGTTCTACGTAATATGTGCTGCGCCTGTCACCCAACAAAATTTGTGTAGTTGTGTCTATACTATAACTTCACGCGCGACAACTGTAATACCATACTACCAATATGGTTGAAAACCAGTTTTTCTATCGACGTTTTTATAAAATATAGCCGGTTATTAAAAACTGCAGAATTAATAATATCAGTGATGAATATTGTTTTGTTTTTTCATATAATCCGACTATTGAACAGAACTACTTAACTAAAGACTAAAGAGACTATCGTATTTTCGACACGACTATTTAAAATTTTAAGTCTCGTATCAGTGGCGTGTATTGAATTTTTTAGGAGGGTGTCATCAAAATTATATATATATATTACTATAAATAAATTAAAATATAGTTGAGATTGTAAGAAAATTATCTAATAAAAACAAACTACCAATCAATCATTTATCTAATGAACAATAATATCAATATTAAAAATATATATAATATACTTGAATACAAAATAATTTATGTACGACTCGTGTTAAATGGGGTCATATTATCTCCCAATAATACTCCCTTATTATTCAATACACTATACAGTATACAACTAAACCTAACCTAATCTTACATGGTTAAATTCGAATTAAATAAACTGTAAAATTATGATTGAAAAAATTGTTTCTTAATTGTTTGAAATTTTTCTAAAAATTAAAAAAATGAATTTTTTTAAATTTTAACAAATTATGTAATATACATTTTGAATAAATCATCAGTTTTTTGCATAACGTGATTATTGATTGTATATGAATATATTCATATATATATATTAACAATGCAAATTATTACGAGTATGTAAAACATTTAAATTTATAAATGCTTATATATCGTAGAAAAATTGAATTATCGTAAAAAAAAGTCAACACGCAAACACAGATAAAGTTTTTATCTTGAAGTTTGATTATAGGTCAATTCACTTAAATTCTAAAGCTAACAACACAAGATTGGTTCCGCTGAAAGTAAATTTGCTATATTGCGCGTGGGCCAGAGAGAGTAAACAAATAGTGCGCTGACATCATCTCAATAAATTATAATATTATAATACATGTTTACTGTTAAAGGTCGAATCGTCATGTTGTTAGACAGTTGTTTGTATATTTATATAATTATATAGGTAGGTATAACTATTAATAATTTAGAAAATGTATTTTTAATGTATTACGTCATTATTAAAAGTGTCAATGTATTATTAAGACGAGCATTTTTATATGAGAATGATTTAACTTAAATGTTAACTTTATTATGTTTGGAACACAATTCGATATGTTCACCATTTTTAGTTTATTTAAATCATAAATAATTGTATTTATCGTTTAGAAATTTTAGTGTTAGTAGGTACCTTAAAAAAACATTAAAAACCAAAAAATGCAGGATCCATAGTAGGTATGCCTTTATGTTAGTAAAGTTTAAGTAAACAAAAACTCAACTTTCCCATTATGGACGGTATAGTCGATACCGGATTATCTGAATTGTTATTTAAAAATACACACTCTTTTATTTTAATTTTGTTATCTCTGTGTGAACCCAGCTTTATAATATTATATATTGCAATTCGCATCTTTGATCGGATCAATAACTGATTGATTTGAAATCTGACTAGGATAAACCGTAGCGCATTATATTGTTTTCATGTGCAAAGAGCAAATTATATTATAGTAATTAATATTAATGAGAAAGCGTGTTTATCATGTTAAGTACTATACAGTTAGGTATGTGGAGTGATCATATAATATACATATTTATTAAATTGTTTTTAACAAAAATAAAAATAGTTATAATATAGATACAATCAGTATAATTAGGTACCTATAGGCAGTTGTATCGTTTTTATAACTGTAGATATTGAGACTTAAAACGAAATCGAAGCGTACGACTTTATGAAACCAATTATTTAGTATTTATTTGACATTCCGAATAAACCGTATTGTAGTTTTTAACATTTTTTATATCTTATTTCTATTTAAGGCACAATATTGAAGGTTATTTTTTATATAATAATAGGAAATAAATTATTGTTGGTACTTGTCTACTTCGATAAGTTTAATTTAATTTCTTGATTTTCTCAATATGTATAGAGTATAGACTAGCTGTATAGTAATAACAATTTAACTAATACAACTAATAATTAATATATATATACAAAATACAAAATAATACATATTGTTATAGGTGCAAGAAAAAACTTCTGAAAACATACCTATTCTGGATATTTCGCATTACAGTTTATAATATTTTAATAAGTACTTAACTTAACCTATAATATATCACTCATCCAGTTAAAATTAAAAATAATAATTAATCGGTAAATTATATAATGTATATGATAGGTATTTATTATAATATTATTAATTAGAATTACTTAATACTATAATCTGGTACTATTTTTAAGCAATAGTTAACTGATTTACTGATGTGTTCAGACACACTTATTTAGTTTTCTACACTCGATTAATAGGTACATATACAAACGAATAATGATTATTTTCTATTGATAATATTTATACATAATTGTTTTTAACACATTTGTTTAAGATCTTTTTTTCTTGTAATTGAAAGAATATAAAGGTACACCAATAAATATTCACATTTAAACATTTTAAACACTGAAATTAAATGAAATACAATGGACGGTGTATTTTTTATTACATAATTTGTTAAAGCCGTTAAAGGTATATTATAATTTATAAATTATAAGTGTGCGTAATTAAAAAACCGGCCAAATTAAAAATTTAATTTTTCGGCGATGTCTTTTATTTTACTTACTACCTACAACTTACCAATGTTACACTAAATAATTTATAATAATTAAGGACTTAAGGTAAATAAAATACTATGAATTTATATAGTAGGTATACGTATAATATTTATTGGTTTATAACTTATAAGCAGTAATTTGATACCAATAATAGTAAACGATAAATAGAAATATAGAATATTATTAAAAAACACTACAAATTAGATTAGGTACATTTATTAATACTTACATTGTTCTCATCCATAGCGATGTAGGAGGTAGGTACCGACTATTGATGTAACTTTGTTGGTCGAAAGACACCTAATCGAATATAATAATATTATTAGTACCTATTATGTCTAATACCCATATTTCAAGATAATGTTAAATTTTATCAGTTTCAAACGCTCAATAACAATAAGTAGGGAAATAATATATTAATGTCAATGGTTGCCTTGGTACCTAATGAATTATTTTAAACACAATAGATAAATTATACAAATTGGTAATGTATATAGTATTAAAGTACATTTGTTACAACTTCTAAGGAATTACACAGCTAGGTAGTATTCAAATTTCAGATGGTGTTTAGTCACCCTATCCATAAAAAGATAAAATTGATTTAATAATATTTATTATATCTAGAGCAGGGATTTTCAAACTTTTATAAACAGTGTATCTCTTTTTACCAATACAATTTTTTAGGTGCCCCTTCTTAGTTGGTAAACTAAAATAAGCAATTTTAAAGACTTACATACATTTTTATTTCATTAAGTTATTAAAAACTAACGTACAAAAAATTATAAAAACTAAAAGCGCTTACTTTCAAAGATATTAGTGAGAAGGGTGAGCTTGTTTTTGTTAGTTGAATTTAGAGGTTTGTTTTCCAGAAGAAGGGGTACGCGTACCACAGTTTAAGCACCACTGATTTAGAGCGTAGAAAATACTTTTGCATCAATAAATTGCTAACATTTCAAAGTGTAATAACTACATAATAATGTATATATATTTTATAGATTTTGTTATAGATTTATCATTTGTTTTAGGTTTTGATAAAATGTAATGGAAATTATCTAATATTCAATCAATGTATATTTATTATTATTCCATGAGATAATTGTTTTTTTTTCGGAATGCGATACTCAGTTGGAGATGACAGTAGTTAACAGTTGTAGTACCTATTATACACTATATACAGCTATTAGCTAGCAGCACGATTTAAGATTTTAAATCGTGGCTAGTAGGTAACCGCGAAAATGAAATACATTTTGAAGTTAAAAAGAAACAACGACTAAAAATATATTCTCCCAGATAATTTAAACTCTTACGAGTAATTACCATTTTTTAAAATTGTTTACCAATTTGTTTAGTACTTGCAAACACAGTACGTCAGTATAAATATTATTATGCAAATATTGAGTGGGCCGGATGTGTATGAAGGGAAGAGGGCCAACTTATAAGGAAAGTCATGAAACGGCCATGGTAATGGTTGGAAAATCGAGTTAAAGAAAACTTTAGATTATGAGGAGTACCTACCGAATGGAGAAGAAATGTCAATGCATTGAGAAACGCGAAAGAAGATTGTGGAAGTGGCTATAATAGACCTAAATGGCCTAAAATAAGTCGAAAAAAATTATTATATAAAATTGTATTACAAAATGGGTTATATAATTCTTCTATAAAATATATACCTATAGAAGATATATTATGTAAAATTAAATACCTATTAATTTGGTATCAAAATAATTGTAAATATATTATTTTCATAAAACAGTATGTTTACTAAAATACATTTTGTATATTTATATAGGTATTCACTTAAAAGAGACTCTTATTTTCTATTTGCTGACTGAAATGGGGAATTTCTAAAAAAAATTATATAAAGGCTATCAACATTTAAAATTAATAAGTATTGTTGTTTATGTTAATATTTTTTGAGAATATATTGCGAGAGTCCTTGTAGTCTGCAAGTCACACTGTTCAGGAAATTACTATTTGCCCTCTTTCCAAAAAAAAAAATTAAAATCTCTGCTTTAAGAAGTGATTTAAAATTAATTTGGCAAGGATTGATAAGATTCATAAAATACATACATGTTTATACATAAAATGTTTTTATCTATATATTACAGAGGAAATTAGAATCAACAGAATATTTTGTTCAAGTTACTAAAACACTTATAGTAAAATAGGCGGTAAAACAACAAAAAAAAGTGTACAAAATTGTTGAAATGAACATTTTTGGAGGGATAAAACTCAAGACATGAAAACAAATAAAATTATATAAAACAAATTGCACATTTTTTTCATTTTAAATAAAATTAAGTATAAAA
The DNA here is from genome assembly GCA_009835225.1 of Aphis craccivora. NCBI lineage: Eukaryota > Metazoa > Arthropoda > Insecta > Hemiptera > Aphididae > Aphis > Aphis craccivora. Next base: position 64,225 of record VUJU01000724.1, on the reverse strand, counting down.
ACAATTTATAGACATCATAACTTATTACAATGCATATATATATTTTTTATGTACCTAGATAGTTATTAAATATTACAAAATAATATTAGCAACAGTAACAGTCCCAATTTGTTTTTTAAATTCACAGTAAATTAAAATAAAAAAAACTTAACAATATTTCTATATGGTAGACAATTTTGGAATGTGCATAATATTTTTGTATTATTAAAACATTTACAAATTATATACTTTATGGCGAAAAAATAAAATTATGAAAATTTGGCACATAAATTTAAAAAAACACATGTATTAAAAACATATACATTAAAATTTAAATCTGAAATCAAATTATCTTAACTGTCTTCAGTCTCATTTGAAATTTGAAACAATAATGTTTATAAGTGGGTTCTGTACGTTAATAAATCTGGCAAAAATGACTAGCGTTTTGCCAAAAAAAAAAAAATAATAATAATAATAATAAAAAATAATAATAATAAAATATAATAATAATAATATATATATATTATACATATATAATATATATACACATATAATATTATATGCACACACACATACATAATATATAATATATACATACACATTTAAATTACATATAAATAAATTTAAAAAATCTATAAGTACATTTTTTTTCCATTTAATCTGAATTACATTTCTACTCGCTAAAATATCAAGAGTATTTCTGAAGGTACAACGAAATTAATGATTTATCCGCAACTTCATTTTAATTTTAATTTTTACAAAATATTAGTAGTTTCATAACTGGCACAATCAATACAAAGGAGGTAGAAACACAATAATATAGGGCTGTGTATATAGTGTATCGGATATATGATTATTACATATATTTGATTGGCACCTATAGGGTAATATTCATGAACGTTAACACAATGCGCGTAAGATATAGGAACATATTAAATAATAACAAGTGATATCGACGGCACGGGTAATATTTGCACATCGATTGGAGATAATAATTTTTGGAAATATGGACCACGAAAATACAACAAAACGCATCATCTCGCACTACGTCCAATCATATACTAATATACAGCCCTCTACAGAAGAGTACGTAAATACGAACGAACACCGTCGATTAAAGTATCGTTATGCTTATTGTGTTATACATCGCGTCACGTTGTTATGATATTATATTCTATGATTCGAAAATCATGCGAAATAACTGCCGTATTATTGTTGAAAATGACGTTTGGGTTCGATCGCCGGCACAAATGAACAATAATAATATTAATAATAACAGCCAAGCATAATATTGTGTATTCACTTTTTCGCGTGGGCGGGGGGCGTTTTATGTTTTATTATTTTTCTTCAAAACATATTTATTTCGATTTTTAGCGGCAAACAAACATCGTTTATACATCATCACGAACAATATTATACACACACAACATAATATGATTAAAAACTAATTAATGAAACAATTGCGTTTAGTCTTTGAGGTACACAAAGGGATTCTATATAAAGATTCTCGAAATGGCAATAAAATAATAATATCAATATAATAATAATAATAATTTTAACATTATCTCGTTTCGAACGAATTTATAGTATGGTACGGTAAGTAGGTATAAGTCCAGCGAGCGTCAGTCCCAAGTATAGTATTTTATCTTTTATTTGCTTCGATCGTCCCCGAACACAACACTCGTCGCGAGTTAGGCGGTACGTTACATTCGCAAACAGGTACAATAAACATTACGCGAATATAACCATGACATTATTTCGTTCGTATTGCGCGTGCGCAGAAAATAAAAAAAAAAAAAAAAAAAAACAATTATACGATAAATTGAGCGGGTGGGTTGATAATAATAATAATAATAATATAAACATATCAAATTATGTATTACACAGTACAACAACAATAACATTATTATTACTATTATTATTGTCATTATTATTATTATTATTATTAAGTAAACTGTTGTTTGGGCGCTTCGCTACGTCACGCTAATGGCGGGCAGCGTCCGGTTGCTGTTGTTGTTGGGACGTTGTTGTTCGGGTTGGTTGTTCGGGTTGGGTACGGTTTTCAGATCGTTCTGTTGCTGCTGTTGCTGCTGATGTTGATGATGCTGCTGCTGCTGCTGCTGCTCCCTGGGGTTGTTATGGCACTTGTTGTTGACGACGCCGCCCGTCAGTTGGTTGACGCTGAGCGGGTTGTTGATGTCGTGCGGGTTGGTGCCGACCGGCTGATGGTGTCTGGTGGGCACCACCACCGCCAGCGGCATGCGCACCGCCATCGGCGGGCACTCGTACTCGGACACGTGCGGCGTGAGCGGCGTGGCCGGGGACAGGCTGGCCTGCGTCAGCATGCCCGGGCTGGTCAGGCTGGACAAGGCGCTCAGGCCACCGGGACTGGACGCCGAGTCGGCCTCCTCGTTGTCCGAGTGGCCCAGGCTGCCCGTCGACTGGTTGTCGTCCGACTGGTTGCCCGAGTCGCCGCCGCTCTCGATGTACCGTATGCAACGTTTTTTGCGCCTAGAAAACCGTGAACGAGCAACAGTTAGTACACAAATAATAACACCGACGACGTCGTCGTCACGCAATCAAAAATATATATCAAGAGAATAATATTATAATATAGATCCGTGTACGCAAAATATAATATATTATATACATATTTATTAAGGGCAGAGGACTTCAAACGTTTGCACGTTAAACAAAGTTTATCTAAACGATAATCAGTTTACGATTAGGTACCGTTTGATTATATTCTGTAAGCCTATACGCACACACAGCCGATTGTGTACTCACTCGATTGTGATACACTCATACTAAATAGGTATAATGTCCGAGTGTTTTATTCAATTTTGTTATCATCTATTATAATTAATGTGATATTTAATGTATTTTTGTGAGCAGTATTAATTGTTAGCGCTTTGTGTCCTCTGCCTTAAATATTTTTCAGAGAGTGTAACACCGAGGAGCATATTATGATGAGTTATGATGAGTAATATTGTAATCATAGTCAAATCGTCCGGATACACGCCCTGTTTTATATATAATATTTTATACACGCATTATATATTATAATATTACAGATTGGAAAAAATAAAATTAAAATTAAAAAATCGTACAAATATTAGCGGTAAAAATATAACGCACGCACAACCCTCAGAAAATGTGGGTTTTGTTCAATCATAATAATAAAAAAATTAAGTACATATTTAAAAAAAAAAAAAACTAAGAAATAAACTAATATTCAAATTCCCCTCACATTCATTAAATTATAAATCTATATACACTATACAGACTAATAAAACTAATTATGATAGTCCATATTATTTAACGAACGAGTATGATGAGACAGACACATTCCGTCAATCTTATACCTAGGTATCTTAAGTCTTGAAAATTAAGAACGACAGTAAATCATAGCTATGAAAAAAGGATTTGTATCAAAAAATCATTTTGATCTTTTGGTTGTTATTATCCATCAATATAGGTAGATTAAAAAAAAAATTTGTTAGAAAATAGAAGCGAAAATACATCGTCAATACAGTTGCTCAATAGTCAATATAATTGTATGAGTAGAATGAAAAATATAACGGAACGTTAGAAATATTTTCTATTTTTTATGAGAGGAGTTTGAAATATATTTAAAATTTCTAGCTAAAAACAACAAGGGATCACACGCAATTAAATATCTACGCTAAACTATATTGTTGTAATCCAAAAGTAAATACAAACAAATCCTACAATAATTAAGTAGCTTACTATAATTATTATATAGGTAATAAAATGATTAAAAAAAAAAAAAAATTAAAAAACGTTAATGCAAAAGAAATAATAATAATAGTGACAAAATCAAAAACAACAACAACAAACTAAAAGTTAAAAACGAGTAAAAAGTGATGGACGAAGCACATACAACAACATAATACATCGTCATTACTAATAAAAAAAATATATAAACACACGCATTAACATATAGGGAAAATGAACTCACGAAATTGATGATTATTTGGGTTATTTATAATTTGGATTTGTTTTTTTTTTGTTTTTGTTTTTTTTTGTTTTTGTATTTTTTTTTTACAGATTAACATATGTGGGCCCCTGTGGGGAAGCAGCGTTGGAAGGGCCGTGAACGTGTTGTGCTAAGATGCTTCCTCCGCCTGCTCCGTCAGGGCTACAAACCATATCAGTCGTCATACACACAATACATATAAGTATAGTACAAAATTCCATAAAAATATTATAGGTATCCTAATTTTTTACATACATATTATTGTAAAATATCACTACACGACGACATCCAGAATTTTAGACGAAAAAAAATCGACATATACAAAGACGTTTTAATATCGTATATTCTGGATGTCTTATACTAAAATTTTTTCTTAATATACAAATCAAAGTATTTATATTTATATTTTACTAAATATATTCAGAAAATGTGTCTACATGCTCTAAAATTACTCAAAAGTGGGTAATATGTATATTTTTTTAAATATATAAAGTATTTCCGTGCTTCAGACTGATATGGTTAAAAAGCTTTGTATTAAGGATTAAGCTAATAGGCTTAAAGCTTTATCATTAAGATTACTTTTCTCTGGCAAGACACATTTTCTGAATAGGTTTGCGGCAATTAATACTGATGATCAAAGTAAGTCTCTTGTTTTAAACAATAGTATTGATATTTGATAAGGAATTAAAATCATTGGGAATGGTTTGAAAAATATATGACCGAGTAGGTATTACAAAATTTGTAAAAAATTTATCTTGTAACATATAAATAATAGATATTATGGAATATGCTAATAAGTATATAAGACATATTATGTGAAAAACAAGACATTGTAATTGAATCGTTAAAACTAAAACTAGTAAGAATTTTTAATTTTGAAATTGGTATATTGAATACCTTCAGTTATTTGAATAATGTTGTAGCGGACTACTTTATAAAAAAAATGAAAGAAATTGGCTCTAATATATACAGTTATTTGGAAATTTAAGAAAGTTGTTATAATTGTACCTATGTCTTGGAGGTTTAACTTATGTAAATATGAAAAATACTAAAATTAATTTAAAAACGAGGATATCATAGGAGCCAGAATAAGTATTTTTATTAGACATATACTCGTGAAATTATTCTACATTAATTATTTGATTATAGCAAAATATTATCGTTGTAAGTATAATTACCTGCAAGGTTTACACCATTGGCTTTGCTGGTCGAGTCCATATCTTGCACGGCATTTTTTCATGCTGTTATTACCTATTTAATGAAAAAACAATTAAAAATAAGATGGTTTTAGTTACATAGAAGATCAATATAATTATTATTTATTTATTTTGTTTTTTAAAGCATAGGCGTTCATAAGCAAAATACGAAAAAAAAAAATACAACAACCATTATTTTTAAAAATAGCCTTATTTTGGGTACCATGCATGTATAATTGCGCCAGACAAACACCTCGTTAAACTCCAAAATTAAACAACAACAAATAAACAAATTATGTGTTCGCTTTCTTTTTCGATTTCGGTAAAATATATATAAAGGGGGAACGTGCATCAAAAAAGCATCTAATGTTCAGGAAACGAACGCATTAGCGTAAAATTAATAAAAAAAAAAAGTATGAAGATAGAAAATAAATAAAATTTGACAATTTTATTTATTCCATATTATTATTATTTTTTTTTTGTTTATTTTGTTTTTTTTTTTTTTTGGGTTCTACCTCCGTCATGGGTTTCTTGTTTGCGCTTCCTCTTCTTGGCCCGTGTCGCATTAGTGCGCGACGACCAGTCTGGATAGAGCTGCATGTGTATCTGTCTCTCACGACGCGCCAGCTCATAGTACTTGGCCTGTTCTTCGCGACCTAACGCGTGCCACTATATTGCCACACACAGATACACAAATGTAAGGTGACAAATCGTAATGAGTAAAAAAAAAATAATAAAAAAAAAAAGATTAACACTAGGTATACATTTGTTTCGTACAAATTATTACCACCAAGAATTAAAACGGAAGAAAGAGTATCACCTAGTTGGTTACAAAAGAACAAAAAAAAGATTTTATTCTATGATTCTACACATTTATCGTTATTATTTATTGTTTCTCCTTAAAAAGTTAAAAAAAAAAAATAAAAAAAAAATAAAGTAATAACATTCTGTTTAATTATTTGGAGCTAAACGTGTGTTTGTACGGCAAAGTTCTTGTGAAACAAATCTCTTGGATAAAACAAACGTTAAAAGCAAGCTACCAAAAAAGTTGTTTTTCGAAAAAAACATCCCAAACTATATAATAGTATATAACATTATGTTATATCTTGTTTGGTGCACGACCACCGGCAAGCACGCATTTCGTTTTGACCATTATGCTCGAGCTACGACCAGGCTATAAGATTGTTAATATATAGGTATATATAGTTAGTATATTATGACGATTCTTAATGTTTATACACACATGATATACATATGTATATATAATGTGTACATAAACGTGTATAGTATATAATATATATAAATATATATATATATATAAAATATGAATAAAAAAATACATGTCGTTCGGGTTAGATGCACATACGGACACAATTTATGTCGACCACAATATATCGTCTAACATGCGGCTAAAATATACTTAACGTAAATTAAGTTATTGTGAAATGGTTGAAATCAATAGATGTATAAAATAAATTGGTTTGTATATGATTCTGAGTGGCTGAACGGAGAGCGAGTATATAGAATACTGCAGGTACGTTTAAACAAATTTTTAGACAAATGGTCGCCGATACACGAATGTATTTTAATGTTAATGTTATGTATGGTTATATTACATACCAATAGACTTCAGTGTAAATGTTAGTATTTTGAATTAGCGTCCTGTACACGCTGAATAATAAGACACTATGTATAGACCTAGAAAATGTCTTGTTATTTTTCTTTTACAAGAATATCACGAATTATATATGGTTATATGATTATAGTCATTATAACCAGAGTTGTCATTAGAATACATGAGTTCGTTGTTGTGTGAACACAAGTACAGGCTTGGGAATAACGTCATCTAGGTTTAACAGCACAAAAAAACCATTATGTCCATAAAAGGTAGGTAGTCAGTCAGTCAGCCAGCCAGAAATTACTTTTGAATTGATTTAATAAGCGCACCACAGGAGCTATATCCAGGGGTATTTAGAAAAACAAAAGTGATCCTTTATATTAATATTATATTGGGAATATAAAAAATAAATGACAAAAACTGAGGTTTAAAAAAATCTTTAGCCTGGATCGGTACTGCATGCTGCTATTTGCACGTGGACACGAAAAACAAAAAATAAATAAATAAAAAAATATAATGCCGATTAATAACGAGGGACTACCTCCTGAGCCAGCATCTATGACCGGTACGCGCTCTTTCTTCCGTTTCTTCTTCTTGGCGCCGTATCCATAGTTATCCCGAGCGCTCCAACCAGGATACAGTTCCATATGGAGTTGTCGTTCCTGGCGCGCTTTCTCGTAGTACTTGGCCTGCTCGTCTCGCGACAGAGAGTGCCACTATATTACACAAAACCACTTTTTCAGTTTGGTTTTTTCCCACTTATTATTGTTATTATTATCTTTTTAATTATTATTATTATCCTTTTTTAAAAAAAAAAAAAAAACAAATTCTCCATATCTTTATTATTATATCTCAAAACAAATATATAAGTATACACCAATATATACTATAAAAACTGTTTAATGAACACTTACCCGTCGCCCTAATATCTGGTTGATCGCTGCACTCTCTTTGAGCGTACACTCCGCTACCACCTTTGCCCTCATTTCTTTCATGTACAACATGAACGCATTCAGAGGTTTCTTTATGTGAGGCTTCTTCTTATCTACGATTTGTAACATGAAAGAAAAATATTAAAGTCAGGTACATCGGTCATGAATAAACCATGTGAAGCTCTATAAAATAAGACATTACCTTGATTATTACTGTTTTGAACAGTTTCGTGGTGCTTGGAGCCGTCTGAACACGAAGAATTTTTACTATGGTCGTTTTGCGGCCTAAAAAATAACAATTTTTGTTAAAGCAAAATATGTCATACCACGTACGAGTCGTTCAACGTTATATATTATATATATATATATATATATATACCTATAATAGTGTAAGTAAGTATAATTAAATAAAAACACTAATTGTTGAGTTTCGTATATATATATATATAGTACTAGCCATTGTATATTATACTAATTCGATTTTGACGAGAAAATCGAATAAAGCAACGATTATCGAATATGAAGTAGTAATATACATTATCTACCGTATAAACCAAACAAATTAAAGAAACCTATACATACACGGGGACCCCTTATAGACCTCAAAACTCGTCTATATAGTTCATTGCATACTCGAAATTTACACGAAAACCATTATTCGGGACTTTGATTTTTATTTTATAGTGGCGACTAAATGACCAACCGAGCTGCGGAGCCGCTGCACGAGTTGGCGGGCGAAACCGATCTCTTTCGATCGTCCATATTGTTCGCGGCGGCAGACGACGACGCGACGATCGCCGTCGAGGTGGCGGTCGCGGTGCAGGAAGACGACGTCGAAGAGGACGAACAGGAGGAAGAGTAAGCGTTGGACGCGGTGGTAGTGACGGTACTGGTGGCGGTGGCGGTGACAGTGGCGGTGGTGGCGGAGGCCGCGACGACAGCGGCGGCGGCCGCGGCGGCAGCCGCGTACTGTTGTGCGGCCGAGTTGTGTTGCTGCATCACCTGCCAGAACCTGTTAGCCGGTGTCCAGAACGACGAGGCGGCGGTGCCGGTGGTACCATACTGTGCGGCCGCGGCCGCCCGCTGGAATAGTTGATCGTTGAGCATGCTGTTCATGTACAAGCTGGACAGCAGGCCGGACGGGAACACGGGTGCCGTGGCGGCCGCCATGACGGGCGGCGACACCACCGTGGACGGGGCGACCACCGCCACCGGTCGGTTTTTGCGTTTCACGAGGTTCAGCGGTTCCATGTGTGACGGAGACCGAAGAGACCGTCGGCCGTTACAAACGATATTGTAATAATAACGATAATAATCACAGTGACGTTATCGTTGTTGTTGTGTCGTTATGATCCTGTTCTAAGCGGACGGGTAAACGGTGACGACGACACGGCACAACGGCGCGAACGACGCGTGCCGGCCACCGTTCGTGGACGGCGTACGGGCGGCGACATGATTGGCACGGCACCACCGCGATACTCGTCGTCGGACGAACACGGGCGAAAACGCGTCGCGCAAGGTGGCCGATTTGCTTTAAAATACGAAACACACTCACTCGCGCTCGCACGCGACGCGGTCGTAAAACACAATGACCGAGCGGCAAACCGGGACGACAAATAATATCCGCCGGAACGATAGAAAAACACGAACAACGATATTATTATATTACATATATTTTCGCGCAGTCCCGCCGCCGCCGCCGCCGCCGTCGTCGTGACATTTGTCTTTCTCCCTTGTTCCCCTTTCCCCCGCCAACGGCGCCACACCCTCGCACAGCAGCCCACCCCGGTCCGCCACCCTCCTCCCTCACACGCGAAACCCCGGCGGGGTCACTGAGCTCTACCCATAAACGTCAATAATGATGGAATGCCGACGGCGTTACGTCATTCATACCACCCTTTGGTGTGCGAAAAAAATAAAAGTCCCGACGACGACGACAATAACGAAAACGTCACCGCCCAAGTGTACCACACGCGTACACGAGCGCGCGAAACGAGGTATTTTCACTTACGCGAGTTGTGTACAAAACGAACTCTCCGTTGATAACATTCGAGAAATTAGCATTACAGAGCTTTCCACGTCGTTATAAATTCATCACTTCGTAACGATTCGGCAGAGCCGACCGTAGAGATTTCGTGTCGTTTCCCACCCACACTCCAAGGTTAGGAGGTAGTATACATTTGGTGCACTAGAGAAATATTGACGGCACAGAGGGCGGCGTTTCACTAAGAGTCGTTCGACATTATTCCCCGAGATGGCGACATTTTTAGGGGATGAAATCGTTACCGATAGATAGCACATACGATTTTAAAATTTATTTTTATCAGTGGATACGTCATGGTTACTAGATGGAGTTATATATTTTAGTTTTAGTTTTAGAGTTTATATATTTTCAGGAAATCTTTTCATAATTATATTCTATACTCCGGGATGTAGTAGCAGATTTTATTTGTTTATTGGAGGGGGAATCCTTTTAGTCCAAGAATTCTAGTCTTATTCACTTAGGCCAATACAGAAGAAAAATGTGTAGGTAAATATGTAAAATAAATAGTTATACCTATAAAATAATTATAAACATGACCAGACGTCAGTCAGTCAGTATGACCACTGATCGCTTCAATATGTTAGCAAAACTTTATACATAGATGTCGCGTGATTATAATATATATTTGTAAATACTTATCTTCTATACCAATTTGTGAAAGAAATTATTATTTAAAGGTAGCTTATGATGTCTTAAACTCTTAACTCTAGGCGGGTATAGTCCCCATGCTTTCCTAAATACAGCGCCTGATAGGACGGCATAATATAATAATTATTCGGACGAGTAAGAATATAATATCGGTAATAAATACCAATGTTGTATATTATAAGTTATATAAGTGTTATAAGTATAAGTATTAGTTATAAGTTATTAGTATATTATTCTATAGCATTTTACAATACTACTATTATACTACCAAAATGAGAATATAAATAAGTATTTATTACTAAATTACGCAAACTAGAATTCAGGCAAAGGAAGTCGATATTGAGGACTAGGCTACACATACATGTGTGTCATCTCAATCTTACATCCGTAGAACATATCAAATTTTAAGTTAAGTAAAATCATTTTGTGTTTTTAGATCTATATTATAGAGTGAACCAACTTAAAGATAAAACCATTTATATGCTCGAGTGTCGGTTTTTTATTCAATATTTTAATTTCCAAGAATTGTAAAATATAACAAATTAGAAACGCTCATATCTCTCTAAAAATATCAAAAAATTATGTAAACAGCCACAATAATGTTCTTACCTCTAAATTTAATAATATGCAAATTCGCTCTAATATTTAAGCTAATAACAGAAAATTGGTTCTGATGATATTAAATTCAATACTTTTATTTTGTGAGACGTAGTTATTACAACACAAGCATTCTAATAAGAAGTAAAAAGTTATAAGTTATTATCATTTTATTTCAAAAGCAATGATTTCAATTTCAAATACAAATCATGGAGAAATTGTTTAGTAATTGTAATATAATTATTGTAGAAAAATGGAAATAATATTTATCGTATCTATATCTGTATATTTGATGATTTCTTAAGGTTTATACTATACAATTTGAGCATAAATAAAGTTTATAAAAAAATTGTATTATTTATAATAAATTTATTACATTTAATGGGCTACAAAATAAACCTATTTTAATCTATACTAATACTTACTGCTCGTAAAATAATATGCATAATACATTTCCATACTTCTACAAGTATTCCGGTATTTAAATATATATTGATAAAATATAATCAACATAATATTATATCTTTTTTAAAGGTGGTATATAGAAAAAATTAAATTAATATTTTATCATTGACTCTCTATGGATTATTATTTTTTTGTAGAAAACAAGCTATTTTATTAATTTTGTATTAAATTATTATAGCACTTTAATATCAAAGAAAGTTATTCAGTTAAATACAAATTAACTTAATAATTCAAACGAATACAAGGCTTTTAACAAGTTTGATATCATTAGGTAGTATGTTTTTAAATAAATATTAATATTGATAATATAGTTTAATTGATGGCATAAAACTCGTAAGTGTCAAAAACCAATGGATAATTGAACACATTTGAAATATTAAGTTTGATTAATACTATACAATATTATATATTATATAAGTTATTATGAAAATTAAAAAAAAAATAATATTTAAATCTCAAATAAATCAATATTTTTAGATGAAAACGAAAACATACTATTTATATTGCAACAGTTGAATTATATTATATTAGTATAACATAAAATATAATTATTTTTATTTGTATAAATATTTATGATAAGTTAAAATTGAAATGTAACAAACAATTTTGTAAATAAATTATAAAGTTTTATTACATTATATAAACTTCATAAATCATAATATGTATAATGCACTGATTATAATATATTTTATTTATAGGTAGATATAAACGCATACTACGTAATATTATAAGCCATATCCATATAATGTTAATTATTATTTCAATTAATATTATAAGTATTGTTTATTGATTTTTTTGTATGTTAGAAGAACATTTAAATTCTATAGATCTGCCATATAAGTGATTATATATGATCTCACAAAGTATGCGAAAGTTTTTAATAACTATGTAATGAAACAAATTACAAAATCCAACGAGAACGTATGTAAGTTGTCACGGAAAAACGAATTAATCATTTTTGTAAGACAATATGACAATAAATTTAAAAGTTTTAATTTACGTGTAATAGATGAACGAATATTATGCATCAAAATATTTATATTTTATATTATATTAATTATATACTTTTAAGCAGTAAGGTTTAAAAAACATTTTCAATAATTAGTTAAACATAATTTATAATTTACAATGGCTATATAAACGATATAAGCTATAGAAATAAATTCAATGATTCACATTCTTAATAAAAATATAACTTTTAATCCTATAATTGAAAGTATATCTGCGGCAAATGTTTTAAGTACTTCAAAAAAGTAAACAGAATATGTACATCAAAATTAACGAAGTACGATTTAAGCGCTCAAGTTGAATCATTTGGACATTTTCAAAAGGGTAAAGTATAAAAATAAATAAAATAGTACATACAAGTAGTGACGGGGAATCCCTGACTGAAACAAGGGGCGCGTTCGATAAATTCGTAACCATGGATACCATCTCTCGGAAAACTACCAATGGGAGCGTTTTAAAAAAGCTCCCTACCGTTTGTAATCCACATGCAAATTCCCCCTTCGCCATCCCTCTTTTATTCCCTCTATATTATAGTATGACTGCAATTAAAGAGCTTATTCAACCAGCAAAAACCCCTTCCCCGAGGCAGTTTAAAAGCAAATTCCTCTTTATTTTCATTTGTAAAACTAAAATAAAGAGTAATCAACATAAAATTCTGAAAAAATACCTGTGATTAGAATCCGTATGCAGGTCTTGTCTCACTCCTGGAGTTACAATCGCAGGATGAGAATGATGGGGATGATGGGATAAATGGTGATGGGATGATGGACCACTCATCAGTCCCGTAGGTGAAAACCTATACAGCTCACTAAAATAAAAATATGCAATTTTTTTGTTATAAATATAATATTTAAATATAAATGATGAAGATGTATTTAAGACAGTTTTATCTAATTAAAATGTATTTTATCCGTATATTTTGTACATCTATTGAATTTAAAATATGAACTATATAGGTACTTATTGAATAATTTTCTATGATAAAAAAAAATTATACCTGAAATACTATCCATTTATAAAATGTCAATTAATAGTATATATTAAAATAAAATAAAGGTGAAAAGCAGTATTATTAATAATTTTTGTTTCTTATATATTTGACATGATACTCATGTTTCAACAAAAGACTTGTTAATAACTACACCTATGTATTATAATATTATATTCTAATATTAATTTAAGTTTTTATAATTTTTTGTCGGGTGACAGTTATTTATATTAGCATCGATTTAGTTATTGAATTTGCCACAGACAAATAAGTTCAAATTAAACATCTGATTTTAATAAACTAAATAAGTACATACATTTTACAAACAATATTAGATAATTATTTTGTTTATTATATGGATTTTTTATTGTTATAAATGTTATTATTATAGTCGTATTATTAAGACAAACAGCGTTTACCAAACTTAATCTTTACTAATGACTTTCGACTAATGATTAAGAACAAAAATAATAAAAATTATTTTTAATAAACAAACGAGTACAAAATTGTTTTTTACAGGAGGATATTATTTTAATTTTTAAAAAGCACCAAGTTTTTATCTATCCTTTTGATATTTTTGAATAAACTTGTCTTAAACACGACACTGCACGTATATTTAATAGTACATTTTCTAGCATAATACGAATATTATATTTGTATTTTCGATTTTATATGATTTGATATACGTTTTATACGACAAATTCTGGAGTACATGTGGACACCCAGGGTTCCGGGGCCAACAGTTTTTCAAACGCTGTATTAAGTTATCTGATATAAAATTATACAATGAATTTACATAAAAGTTAAGATTAAAAAAAAAAGAATTATAAAAAGAAAATTTAAACAATACAATTTTTTATCGATTTTAAACATCAATAATATTTTATGTTTACATAAACTTTATAAAATATATTTCTTTTTATTCTTCAATTTATTGGAAATTCTTTTGTTGATTCAAAATATTTACAAGGGTACTCTTCCCCACGAAGTCAAACAAGAAGCTAGCATTTTATAACATTGATAAAAAAATTTATTTTTAACTTTAAAAAAATGATATTGTTTTTGTATTCTAATATGCACACAATAGGCATAATAACATCAAATGTATGATATAATTCTAATTTGATAAATTATAGAATGTGCTTGGAGTAAAAAATAACCATTATTTAAAACTTGTTGTTTAAATGTACTTATGTACACAAAGTTCAAAGTAATATGTACATATTATTGTGTATATATAAAACATAGGTATACTTAAATAAATTTAAAAATGGGGATGTCGCTCAGTTGTAAATTAAATACCGAATCAATAGGCCCATTAAGAATAGGTCACTATGATAAATGTGTTAAATATGAATAGTGATGACAAATCATTGCAAAAAAAAAAAAAAATTAGAGCAAAGACAGTGAATCAACTTGTATTTCTTAAGATATTTTATGATATTACTATAACTAATTTAATTTTCAATTAGTAACATGGTAAGTTAATCAATTTTTTCCAAAAATAAACAGCATAATAATATAATTTATATTAATTGTACATACTATTACATAGTAAATAATACTATACAAAGTATAATGACAAAAAGTTTCAAGTTTTTTTTTTTTGCATTACCTACAAAAAATAACTTAAATCATTTTTTTCGATATCCAATTTTGTCAAATTTTAAAATTGAAATGTCTATAAAATTACATCTAACTATACAGTTTTTGAGATTTTTATAAGAATAACTTTTGAAGAACCTCGTATATATTTACA
This sequence comes from Aphis craccivora, assembly GCA_009835225.1. NCBI lineage: Eukaryota > Metazoa > Arthropoda > Insecta > Hemiptera > Aphididae > Aphis > Aphis craccivora. Next base: position 48,991 of record VUJU01000724.1, on the reverse strand, counting down.
TTTTAAACCAATAACACTTTATTAATTTAAGCCTTACTTATTAAAATTTAAAATTCAAACGTTTTCAATAACGAAATAAATTGAAAATGTCAGTGATTTTGATAAATACTGACAACACTTGAACTTCAAATGCTTAGGTATACAAAAATTATGCCAAAGTATTTTCAATACTTTCAAATAACAATTATAAATTTTAATAAATAACTTTAAATTAATTTAAATATTTTGAAAGTTTTTAGTACCTATATAAAAAATAACAATTTAAGTTATAATGATTCACGTTTCTACAATTAATATTTTATAAATAATAAAAACCAACAAAAGTTGTTAGGATAACACTGTACAAACTATCTATACAAATATTGTTTTTAATAAAAATGTAATAATTTATAAGTTTATCGTTTACACCTATAAAATTATTCAAAATGTATGTAGATACTAGATTTATATATATATATTAAACGTATAGGTAAATCTTTTATTCATGACATATTTGATTAAAGTTAAATACTTTACTTGTATAGATAAACACGTAGAACGTATATTAACACTTATATGGTTTTAACTCACCTAGTAAGGCTTGTTCCTAAAGAAGGTGGGTAGGATCCTCTGAAACCAGTTCCAGCTGATGAGATCTGATGGTACATACTAGCCGGTGTGTGCCTGAAATAAAATAAAAACAAACACGATATAAAAACAGTATAATCTAAAAGCTAAACCATGTTATTTGAAAAAGCATAAAGGAAGAAAATAGCATAGCGGAAGAAAAGCGGCTTAGGTAAGTTTTGAGAGGGAGTAAAGAGATCGTTTCTGGTAAATTACGGAAGCCGTTGGCTACGAAAAGCCGATTGATTTCCCAAACTGAGAAAAAAACGAGGGGAGAAAACCGATTTTCCTGGTAGCAAATTGACCGGAATAAGAACAAACAAGGGTTAGTGTGGTGGACAAACTAGATTAGAGGTTTTCACGGGGCGTCAACTGACCACGCCCTACTATTTTTGATAGTTCACATATAAAAGTTTGGAGTTAAAACGGTTTTTAAAAATTTAATTACTATTTTTAATATTCACGGTGTATAATAATATTACGTATAAGTATTATTTACGAATTTTATTTATTTAACCAAAATACTTTAATAGAATTAAATAAAAATTTTAATTTTTACTTTATACACATTAATTTATGAAAATAAATTTTTTTCACGAAAATTATAACTACTATTATATTATTAAATCAATATAAATTTTAACCGCATAATATATTGGTTGTAAAATAAAAAGTTGATAAAATATTGTCTTTCTTAGAAAATAAAATAATATGTGACATTTGATTTGTATGGAAGTATAAACAATATAAAACTATCCATATTAAAATAGTATATTAAATTAAATGATTCTCAATGTTACTGACATAATTATTTAAACTCAATTTCAACATAGATATAATAAAATATATTTAGTTAATTTTATAAATTTTATGATTTATAGAGTATATAATATTTAAATAATTTTTATCATAAAAATTAAAATAATTAATAAAAATAACATACTACGCAATTGAATTAAAAAAAAAAAAAAAATTAAAAACATTAACATTTTTTATGTACTCACCATGAAGCTGCAACTTGTGACATGTCCGGACTTAATAACGGATAAGGGTATTGGCCTGTAGGGAATGGGTACATAGAAGGCCTCGGAAGTCCTATAGATAAAATAAATAATAATTATGATATCAGGTTTTTTTTAAACATATTTAAATATACGTTGAATATTTATTTTAATAACTAAATTTAAATTGTATAAAATAATTTGTATTTAATTGATTATTTTTTATTTCACTGAACCGAATAAACGTGCCATTTGGTTCCATCCAAATTTTTGAGATAATAGAAAAACCACTCGGGCGGTGTAAAGGGTCTTAAAATGCGTTTAGATTTTTGAAAGAGCACTCGACTAAAAACAAAGGGTATTGATTCTGCATATTAATGATTTTTCTATACGGGCTATGTTAAAACTAACGACAAAACCTTTAACAAAGTTTTATAAAAGTAATCATATTTATTGCTAATTATATGATATGTATAAATAATAACTAGGTATTTACATTTTTTCGTACATATAATCCGAAATAAATATTAATATTATGGTGAAAATAGTATTACATATTTTGTACGCAAGTGTAATATTTTGTGCTGTTACTTAGTTAGATGCGTTTAATTTTAGTGAATATTTATTTACTTAGGTATTTATTTGAATTTAAGGCCCAATTATAAATATACACTTGTAATAATAATTATACAATATACATTATGAACAAATTTTACAAGTTATATTTAATAAGTTGTAATAGTTGTATTCTACAATTAATAATATATATTAGTTTTTTACACACACATGTATGGTATATATATATATATATTTAAAAATGATATAAATTACGTAAAATATGCAGAAAATTAGGTCGAGAGTACTATGATGTTGAGCTCAACATACTAGAACGTTTCACACTCTTAGACGCATACTCAGGCTTATATACAAGAAAAAAGTAGTATACTTTTCGTAGAACTTTACTTCAATTAAAATACATAAACCGTACAAATGAGAGAACGATTAAAATTTGACCAGGAGGTTCGTTATGCATAGCCATGGGGAGAGCAAAATAATTGTTAAAAAGTCGAGGACTTTTTTTTAAACCCCTTTTTTGTGTCACCGTAATTATCATGGCATAACGGTATTGTTTTCACCGCAGGCCTTTTTAAAGGATTGGCTTCGTCAATGTATACACGCACTCATATTTAGGGGTTCTTTAGTTTTAAAGGGTGAGAATAAAAATCGATATTAAAAAAAAAATGTACTCACCGGGTGCTTTGTCAAGTTGGTAAGGAGGTATTCCCATATGGGCGGGTGGTGGTTGGGTACCCAGCTGCTCACCGTTGTGGCAAAAGAACGGATGGGCTGGTCCTAAACCGATCTTGCTTGCCTGTAACAAAATAAGTTTAAAAAAAAATTAACTTTATAAAATTTGATATTAATACTAAACAGATAAATCTTTCAACCAAAAACGATATTTTTCAAAAAAAAAAGTTTGATTTATATTTTAATGTAAAAAATAATAAACCATTTTACGTGCCAGCATCGTTTGAAAATACATTTTTTGCTCGTTTTGAAATTGTAAGATGTAGTGATAGCGCATACAATACGTGCCTGTTTAGCATAAGTTATTAAGTCCCTTATCGCAATAACAAACGAAGGTTCAAGTGGTTGAGTCTCGACCCATAATAACGCCTTTTTTAGATAATCCACTGTTTGCGTAGCAGAAGGTGGAATTTCAATATCCTCGGAATCTGTAGATAAATTTTCCAGCTCAGTGAATTCCATAGGGTTTGATAAAATCCAAATTAGCATGTCGTCGTCTGATACTTCCAGTCCAAGATCATGAGCTAAACACTGCACACCCAAAATAATACCCTTCAATGCTGATGTATATGTACTATTTTTCCAACAAGTCGAAAACGATTCTGTGGTGACTTGTAACCAAGCTCTATGTAACAATATGAATGCGTCTTTTAAAGTGTATTTTTCTAAAAATCTTTGAATTGATCGTTCGGATTGTTGATCTAAAGATGCTTGAGTAAGAAGTAGAGCAGTGTAAGTAGCTTTGAACTCAATAAATAATGTAGATTTAGAAATTGAATCTCCGTCATGATTTTGTAATGAAACTCCGTTGTATTCACACTTCTCTGGAATAAAGGATGCTTTATCCATAACCAGCACAGCTTTTGAATTGATAGACAGAGCAGCTGGACAAAATTCTGTCTCGAACCACCATTTAAACAAATCTTGTGTAGGAAAACCATCACCCCCTCCTGCGTATATTACAGGTTGCCCCAACATATTCACATTTTCTATACAAGAAGGTCTCCATCTCTTACCTATAACCAATACTCTGGTTCTGTGTCTTCCACTTTTGTTGCCGGCCATCAATAGCCACACTTTTTGGTCTGGGTTTACGTTGGTGTCCAATGAAATATCTGGAATACCATTGACATCAAAAGGAATCAATAATCCAGCATAGATTTCGTCATCATCGTATCCTTCCAAGTTACCTCGATTTTTCATAAATTTCTTAATCCAATCTAGTGTGATTATGGATAAAACATCTGTGGACACTTTGAGCGTCTTCAATAGCATTATGGTCTTTTTCTTCAGGTTTAATGGAGTAAGAGGTCGCCCAATACTCTTCGTCCATCGCGTGTACCAAATTTCCAGTTTCTTAATAATATCAGCTTCGTTAGAAATTTGAACTTTGACTTGTTTTTTCATAAGGACTTGCCTTCTAGTTTTCATCTTCATCATTGGTTACTTCCTAGCGGCGGACATATCGCACGAACGACGACTGTGACGCGACTGAAACTGGCGGGCTGGCTCACTCCAAATATATAAGTAAAAGGAGATGGACGGACATCAAAGACTAACAACGGAGATAGCTTTTGGAAAGGCCAAAGAACAAAGCAACTTTGACAGAGAACTCCACAGTCGACACCGCATTATATATATTATGGTAGGAGAGCAGGACCTTTGATGTATGTCTCTTTGATGTTGCAATGCCTCCGCCCCAACACATAAATGCACTTTACCCCGTTACAAAGAGCTCTTTGACTCAAAGGCATATTTGATTCGCTTTTAATAACGATTATTTTTTAAACTTCAAAGAGCTATTTTTTTTTTTAAATATTCCGTAATGTTTCATAAAATAATATATCAGAAGGAAACGTGGTTTACATTTTCCTAAATAAATAATTTAAATATATAATTTTATACGTATGATAAATATTAACGTGTATAGCAATCTTTATTTGCTTTGTAAGTGGAGGTTTCTAATATAATAACATTTACAAAAATAATCTAATGACGTATGTAATTCTATAATTTAATCAATACAAATTGCATACATTCAATTCCAACATAATCAAGTTTAGAACCCTAAGCTTGATAACTTCCGGATATATTCTTCGATCTCACGCCGAGTTGGTCAATTCGTAATTCACACCACATATAAATGCCAATTTCCTTATCAAATAAATATATAAATGAAATATGATAATACTTAAGTTTGAAAAAAAAGTTTGTTACTGTACTTCGTACCTTTATTACTTAGGTATTATTGAAACAATTTGATTATCAAAAACGAACTCGATAAAATAAAAATAATAACTATTAAGGAGTTTCTTCAAATGATTTATTATTATTATTTATTATAGAGCAAAATAAATATTTATGTAATTCAAAAATGTAAACGTAAAATTATTATTTTTAATATAACGTTGCATTACATAATAAATATGTTACGTATATATTTTGTTTTATTGGTTATTAGAATAGCTTTTAATTATTTATTTATTTCTAAACTTCATTCATTATACATTTAATAAACATCAATTAATAATAATTATACATTTATTTTTTTCAAGCGTATTTAAACTTTGATTTTTAATTATTAAAATATAATTTTGTTCAGTAGTCACTCGTCTGAACTAAAATGTTTAATGTATGTAGATACATTATATTATATTAATTTGAAAAATGTTGTCATTGTATACACACACTAGTGAGGATTTAGTGAAACATATAGAGGGGCTTTTTTAAAATACAATTGTAAAGTCCCTTTTATCTTGTCATCGTCCCCTATCAATTTTATAATTGTTATATCTTGGATGGCACACGTCATAATAAGGGTACAATATGAATGAGCACACGACATAATAAGGGTACGGTATTTTTCGTTCATGTTTATTACACCAGTATATTAAATATTGTATCAATATTAATTTCTTTTCACTTCCTGTCAGTTTCGGTAATATTCTGGTATTTGGCCATGTATACATTTTATTACTTATCATATTGGTAAATTTTTAGGAAATAAATGAATTGCTATTCTACTAGTAAATAATGATGCAGCGTGGGAGTTGTGAATATAGTTATATAATGAATTAAAAATATTTTATTCAACCACATATTCATCATAAATTGTAATACCAATTTACGTATATATTTTACATAGCATCGCTCATTAGAATAACATTAGGACTCCCTGCGGCCGAAGTGGCCCTGCTGCGAGGATTTACACCAAAGTCCTCGCCATGCATAGAATAACATTACCATTATCTACCCAACTAATCCTTAAATAATAGACACGTAAATGGGGACATGCCAAAATCCCTGTGACAACGTATTTATGGTCCTTTTGTGCATTATAAANAAAAAAAAAAAAAAAAAAAAAAAAAAATAATAACCCCCCAAAAATAATACGTGAAAAATACGTGGGTATAAAAACAAGCCATACTAAACAATTTCTCAATAACATTCATATTTTTTAAAGCCGTTGAACCACGCCCACACGCTTTTTCAATCAGGATCTGATTGCAGATCAGTGAAAGGTTTCCGGGAACAATGTGGACCGATGAATATCTTAGCGGAAAGCTCCATAATAGAGAGGGTTGGATAATATGAGGGTGCAGTTGTAATATATAAAGCCCATATGCACGATGATTCTTATCATTTGCGCAAGTAATGCCACGGTTAAGTGCATTGTCAAAACTCGGAATAAATCTGGGCTGTGACATACTCTGTGATAAAAATTAAACTGTCAATCAACTTTGTAGATACGAAATTTACCTATAGGAAAATTAAAAAGTATTTTACTAAATAAAAGTACAATACAAAAAATAAAATAATGACAACAATAGGTGCCTATATTTTATAATATGATATACTAATATAGACGTACTATATTATAACTATCGTATATTATTAATAGTAGTAGTGTTTTTTTTCTGAAATTAAATCATCGGAGTAAAATATACATACATTATGTAAGTATAAATATTATATAAATGTAGATATTAAATAATAAAATAAATATCCATAGCTTGTTGAAAGAAAGTCAGCTGTTACATTTTAGACAACAGTTTGTAAAAAAGTTTACAGAAATCTAAAATATTTTCATTGAATAGATCATAATCATTTATATTAATATGAATTGCCCACTTACATATATATAATAATAATATTATTTTATATTAGATATTATTAAGTCACAGAATTATTTATAATGATTGAAAATTACCATTACTTATCTTAAAATAATACCATGTAATTATTAACTATTTAAAATGCATAAATGTATATACATATCATTAAGTGAATATGAAATAAATATTTTTTCTTAAAAAATTTTAACATTACTTAAATAAATTTATTTTAAACAACATTTAAAGCTTTTTAAAATATTTATTATACTACTTGTACAATATTAAATAATAATGAAATAAATAGGTATATTGAAACATTTGAAATATAAATTATGTTTTTTGGAAATGTTGACAATATTTAAATGTACTACCTATTTAATCTAAAAACACAATATTGAATAGGTTTATGTCATTAAAAGATAATTTACTATTTAATGATTCCTAAAATTATTCCTAAAATGTTTGAATTAACAATTCCAGAGAAACTAATAAAATGTAAATATTCAATAAGTTACAATATTTTTACAATAATAGTACAAAATATATTAAAGTCATTAAATAAAATGATATATTTTGTCCCTTCAATACTTGAATATCTAGTAGAATAACATTTTAATTATCATACCTTTCAATAGTACTTGACTTATTCACTAACATATATTTTTAATATTTAATTGGACGTCGTCACAGGGTCACTCAACTTTACTCACGAGGACGAAAATGCACAGGATCATTATATAATTTTTCGAATTGTATAATGAATAAACAACAAGAATGATTGGTTGTGTTATTATATAAGAAAAGCCGCGTGCCTCTATTTATCTTGCATGAGCAGATTTTTTTTCATAGGAACGGAAATTAAAGTGTCCGGTATCCATAAGAAAAAAGACCCTTTGGAAAAAACGTGGGATACTTTTTTTTATAAGAACCTGCTGTCGTATACGGTTCAAAGACTTCAACTTTTTTAGGTATGTAAAATAATAGTGGAACTGGTATTTTAGCCTTTTGGCGAGAACGCAAAGGGCCACCGAATGTCTGGAATTTAAATTTTCTCTTTATTCATTTCATTTTTACTATTATTACTTTTTTTTTTATACAATAATCAGTTTTTCTTATATTTCCTTGATATTTTTAAACGATATAAGTATATAATCTTTATGAAATATTCATACATTTTGTTTTTGGTATGTATGTCATGTAAATATGTGTATGTTTAAAACTTAAAAGCCTATTAATGAAAAAAGGAATTTATAAAATAAAACAATATGAAGTAAATAAGTTAAAAAATAGTAATTTAACAACGTGTTTGTTTTTTCAGTATTCTAATATATTATATGATACTACTAAATACATGTATTATGTTATTTAATCTACACAAAATACAGTTGAGTTCGAGTATATCGGTACTGTAATTTTAAGATATAAATTTAATTATTACTTAATGTTTATACACTGTTTTTATATTCATTACTATAATATTTATTTTGATGATTTATTATTTTAGTTATATATAGTTTAATTGAGATAAATAATAATCGTCTGAGTGGCTTTTTAAAATCGCTAATTTACGGAAAATAGGATTCTATGGATAAATTTCCTTGTTTATTTTACAATCGCTTTTCCATTTTACTAATGCACAGAGGGTGAATAGCTGAATAATAATAAAGTATAAATCCCCAACGATTTCTTTTCATCTTCAAACACAAAAGGAAAACTTATAGTATTAATTCTAACTGGGTATAAAAAAATATATGAAAAATGGTAGCTGTGTAAAATATACACGGTTGCTCGTACATTGTACTTATACCTACATTATTGCGTCATTATATGACCAAAATTTATAATGTCTATATATTCATTAATGAATAAATAATAACATTATGCTATTTAAAATATTAATTTTAATTATAGTTTATAGTATCAGTTTACAGTTAATTTTAATCCAGTTATTTCAAAATTAATTTTTACATAAATTAGTTTACTATTTTATTCAAACTACACAACTCGTATAAATATAATATAGCCTACATGCACATATATTTTCGATAGTAATTTAGTGCCATAGGAAGAGCTCATCCTTCTTGATCACTGGGACTGTCATCAGGGGGATATAATGGGATAGGGTTGATTGGTTACAAGACAAGTGGACCGAATATGATGACTATCCCTCCCCTGGGCATTTGTATGTTAATGACGTGCATATAGTTAGGACTGGGAGACTGACGAGTGCAATTTTCATCCCTTTGATGTCTCCCTTAATCCTGTTATTCGCCTCTACAGCCCAGTTTCTTCGTGTCTCAAGCATTTCCCAATGTTTCCGAACTACATCGAAATAAAAAATATATACACCATCATATATAAAAAGGGGAAAATCTATCGAAAAGGGCTACGAAAAAAAAAGTCAAGTGCGGGTTGTACACGATCGTGTAGTGCAAACATATAAAAGGGAATGACCACTGTAAGTGGTTTACAAGCCCAGCAGGCCGTGAAATATGGATTATGATCGGCCGCATGGGGGTATTGAAAAAGGGTTGGTTAATAGATTTATTATGATTGTACCAATTGGTTTGTAATTTGACCGAGGTGGGTTAACTTGTACATGTCGAATTATATGTAAGTATAAATTATCGTTTGACTTACAGTAAAAAAAATACAGGATTAAACTGGTACTTAAATAAACGTTTATTTTGTTTTGAACTTATATGGGTATTGTAGGTAGATAAAAAAATTAAGTTATTTTGAATAATTAAAAAATCTATAGGTATTACAAGTTTATATGTGTGTGTTTAATGTACAAATTAAACAAAGACTATACATATAAATGTTTGAATAAATTATAATAATAAATATTATTGATATATTTCATTATCATAAAAATAAGATAAATAGAATAATAAAATATAAATACGAAATTTATAGAATTGTACATTAAATATTAACTATAATAAAACAATATATAAGTTATTCGTCTAAATAAAATTCTTGAATATTATATTATAATTTTCAAATTATTTTGAATTACTAACACAATAGGAACAATTAATGTTTTTCATACCTACTATAACCTGCGAAAATATTCTATTAGAGTTAAAAACTTTAGTCTATAACACTACATTATACTACATTGACAGTTAAGATTCAGTTAATTTTTCACATATAAAACTATAAATGCTAGAGATAAATCTGAAGCTTCGTATATATCCGTCGTATTTCTACCCTAATCGCAAATTCATATTTGCTTTTCATATTTATTTTATTCTCTTCCCTCGATTCTCATTCACCTTATTATCTCGTCTGTTACTAATTCGGGACCGGTGGTAGTAATCGAAACTATACGGTGTACATGGAATTTAGTACCAATATTTGCTCATCGGCTACCCTTTATTGTCATTGGTACTTCATCGTATACATGTTAAAAAAAAAATCATTAGATTAAACTAGAATGTCCTCTCGGAGTATTAATAGATTTTAATCTGATGGGGACCGATTGTTTGGTTTAAATAGCGCGTGGTGTCCAAGGGAGGTATGTAGGGAGGACTGAAACATACATAAAGGGTTGACAACGGCAATTTGTCCTTTATACCACCCCCTTTCTGCCCATAGCTTTTGAACAAAGGTCTCTTTGAAATTTAAGGTACGTGACATTTGCAACTGGACTTCATCATGTTCTCATATGCTGCATATGATATGCAGGTTATAGTCGGTTATAGTTAATTAAAAAAGAAAAAATATTTATATTATAAACAAAGCTATACCTAAATTGTTTTCATAATATATAAAAATAAAATTAATTGATTTAAAATCAACGGTGCGCAGTTTATGGAATGTCTATAAGTACAATATAATGAAGTTATTTCAAGATTATTTTATCTGTAATAAATGAATAGAATAAAACTAATAGTTTTAGCTATAAAACTTAAAATTAATATTTTGAAATAATTATTATGACTTATGAATATTTAAAATCAATGCATTTGGAATTTTGAATAATATTAATTGCCTATTTTATAAATTAATAAAATAACAAATTTGATTTAAAACTTAACTTCTTAAAACCTACATACAATTATTTTAAGAAAGAACTTTTGATCTAAGAAATGCATAATTTGAACAATTTATTATGTTTAATTAATAAATATTTAGAAAAAATCAAATTAATTAATAATACATTTTAGTAGTCTATTTTTAATATTCTTTACCAATAATGAAAATAAATGTATTATTTCAAAGTGTCCAATTATGTTACAAATAAATTTATAACGTATTTTATTCAACTCGTCAAATGAATTTCAAACGCTTATAAAAAAAATTGGAACTATGTATTTATGATATTTTTTAATTTATATATAAAAAAGTTACGAGGAAAGAACCTTGTATTAAACTGTCAATCTTTAGTTATTAAAATTTAACATTTTATGAATTCCAGCTAAATGAGTGGGAATGTATTTTGAAAATTATATCATGTCAAAGAAATGATAATGTAAATATTTTAAGTCTCTGTGTAGTTATTTCTTAATAAAGACCAAAAAAAAAAAAACAATATCGATTAATTCTAAAACTATGTGTTGCATCATATAAAGATTCCTATTATGTCAATCTTTATTATTATTTTTTTTTAATATTTATCAATCATAATAATTTCTATTTTTGACCTCTAATCAAAGAACTATCGACACAACATTTTCTAATTCCTTAATTTTGATGTTTGAAGGAAATCCTTTGCTTTAAAACGTGATGACAGACACACACACACAAAATACATTTTAATAAAAATAATACATCATTCGCTTCACACAGAATCTATTTGTGTTAGGCTTAGGTTATATAAAACTTGTTAAAAACTTGTAGATCAACAATATCTATATATATAATATTATATTTAAATTATAAATATAGCAATGAATTGCATTACTTATAGAATACATTTCATACTTCCGAGTATAACATAAACGGAACGATATTTGAAGCTAGTATTCAATGGTCTCTCACATTTTGTTGATTCATTTTTTCTTATTTATTTTTATTTTAACAAAAAAAGAGACCGAGGAACGGCATTGGAATTTTATCAAGAGGCTGGCCGCAAGGGAATTGAAGCGAAAATTTGATTTGCACCCTTGGAAACACCGAGACCTTTTCTGCAAAAAGTACGTGGGGGGCCTTTGATCTCGTGGCAAAATTGCGTCAACACCACACCACGTATCTTCCCCCACCCCTACCCATCATCCACCTTTAACTTCCATCATTCCTTTGTTTTATACCCAGAAATTACCTTAAAATAACGCCCTTTTTGTTTGCTTTTGTCACACAATATCTTATCATTCTTGAACTTTACTATATAATCTGCACCATATGAAAAAACTTTAATAAAAAATATTTAACACAGTTACAATAGGTGAAAAATATTTACAATATTTTTACACATATTATCTATTAAATAGACACATTTCGATTACAAATACATGTAAATAAATAAGGCATCTATTGATCCTAAAGTGTCATTACGACCATCGTAGCAGAGGCTATATAACAGTATGATGATTAGGTTTTGGGATTTTCAAAGGGTTGGGCGCGTGCGCAAAAATGGAAAACCCCTTTTTCCCTCCTGTCGTCTGTGCTTACACCATCGATTTCAAGATGGGCGACGTCGAGCCGCTCCTCTTACCCCACCAACCAAGTCTTCTCCTGATTGCTCAAGGGATACAGGAGAAAATAAACACAGAGATTAAAATAGTTTGCACGAGAAAATATCCGTTTTTAAATAAGCAATATAAAAAAATATGGACTTACGGTTAAAGGATCCCTTTGAGATTCGAGATAGGAACTCATCTGAAAAAAAAAAATATTGTTATTATAATTACTATTATTACTATTATTATCATATTAAATAACTATGAATAAAGGAAATTAAGAGGATATTTCACATACATTGAAAAACAATTTTTTGTATACAATAACTATGTACATTATACCTATTTTTTTCGTAATAAAATTAAATTGTTTAAATTACTTTCAACTATTCATATACTGCAGATAATTCTCAATGTATACGCTGAACCACAGTTCAAATCTAAGTGAAAAATATTATTTAATAATTATTTAAACTATAAAAATAATTTAATTTAAAGGGATAGTAAACTTAATATGCGATTTAAATAAGCGCGCGCATCTTTTGTTCACAAAAATACATGTAAAGTATCAAAATAACCTCTATGGAATAAAATCATAAAAATGGATAGCATTTATATCCATAGAGACACACGGACACAGATATATATAATATTATTATTATTATTATTATTATTATTTTATTTTATTATATATATCTGTGCACACGGATGACTTTATCAGTTAATAAAAAATATAAGATACAATAAAACGATATTCATGTATGTCCATTAACATTAATTTTTTGTATGATATATTCAATTATTAATATGATTATTTATTTAATCTAAATGTCGTATAAAAATATTAAACATCAACAAATAACAAACTTTAATCATACGGCTGATTCTATTATTTTTTTTTTTTTTATTTAATAGATATAATTAATCATTCCACAACTAAAAAAAAAGAAAAGAAAAAACGAAAAAAAGAAAAATATAATTAACACAGGTAAATCAATATTTTTATATACGTAATACTAATATATTATGTAAAGTATAATATTATAATACATATAAACTATATATATTTGATAAAATATGTGTAAAAAGGTAATACCCGTAAAATACATTTAAGAAATATATTTATTTTTAACAAAAAAAATATACATTTTGTTGATTTAATCGTGGACTACGACATAAGTATCTACTTTTAAAAATTTATATCAACTATATTTTTAAGCTGCAAAATTATATAATATTGTACATATTGTATATTACAACCATATAGCCACAATTTAAAAATGTTTATGTTAACGTAATTTTTATTGATTTAAAACAAATATAGGTAACACAGTTTTTTTAATAATTAATACATTTTTAGAGGATCCACCGAAAATGCCAAAAAGGAAAAAAACAAATAGTAAATTATCAATGTCAAATTTCCAAAGTACATCAGCTTCAAGTAGAGAAGTCAACCATCACCTGGATAAGCCTATATTTAATAAAGTTGATGTAGGTACATAGTTTATAGTGTTTATACTCTAGTGTATACTTGATAATAACTACAGTACTACACAAAATAATCAATTTAAAACTAGAATCGATATTTTTTTGAAGGTAAAAGATGAATCAAAAGCAAATTCTATTATTAAAGACCTAAAGTCTCAAACAAATACTGATGACAGTGACAATTCGTCAGAAGAGAAAGGAAATTTCAGAAAAGACCGAAAACCTTTGCCATTAATATTTGATAAATGTCACCTAAATTGCACGGATAATGACACGTCATCAGAAGCATCGGAAGACAACAAAGAAACTACAGGCTCTAGTAAATGCGTATATTTAGGCGAAAGAGAAACATTAAGATCGTTTTGGGACAAATGTCTCTATCAATGTTTCAAATCTAAAAGATGTGTAGCTGGAGAAAAACCTAAACGTAAATATCGGAAAAAAATAAAAACTCAGATATCGACATCAAAAAAAAGGAAACAACTTGGTCTCCCATTATCATGTATCGATACAAGTGGTACTGGAGTGACAAGTGATGGTTAGTTTTATGAATAGAATAGCCAATAGACGTTAACAAATCTTTGTTATTTGAAATTTAACAATTTTTTTTTTTATAATCACTTACATATAAAGAAATTCAATTTTTTAAAAATAAATTATAATACTTCGTGAAATAACGCCCCAGTTACAAAAAAACAAAGATAAATTTAAAAATGTCAATATTCTTAAATTATTATACTTACAACCTTCTAAACAGTTAATACATGTTATATTTTTGTACTTTTTCTTGATTATTCTAATACAGATTATTTAAGCCGTTACGAAATGCTGTTGTACGTGGACCCGTTAGCGGATTCTATGACCCCTTGGCAGAAAAACGATTTCGAGAAGGCTTTTCGTATGATAAAGCCTACTGATATATTTTCATTAGCTGAAGATACAAATGGTGAATCTACAGATTACACCAACTCTGACACAGACTAAGAAGTGTATGACTGTATTTATTTCGTAAATACCGATAATACATACCTACGTTTTTTTATATAAAAATCGTATTTTTCGATTTTTTGCGCTTCATTAATATTTTATGATTGTTTGTAATTTATGTGATAGAGTTTGAATAAAAATAAATTATCGTCAACAAAACATTATAATATAGCTTAATTATTTTTATAAAAATGAGGAAACTATCATGAAATCTTTTTACAATATACTTAGTATAAAATTAAAATAAAACTATTTCAAAACTATCAAATTTAATTCTAAATTAAAGGATATGTAATTTAAATTAAATTTATCAATTTTTGTCTTGTGTAATGAAGTATAAACAAATTATTGTATATGACGAGGACACATCTATTCACACAGGTCAACGGAAACGATGATGCGAAAATAACCATAAGTTTTTTATAATATTAATATTTTCAAAAGTTGTATAACTGGCCAGTTTGTCGATTTGGAATGTTTTCAAAATCTAAATTTATACTTTTATAAAGTCTGGTGCAACGACCACATGTTCATAAAACGGAAAAGGATGCTGTTTTTTATAGTCGAGAGTAAAACCCCTTGTGTAGATTTGAGGTATAAGGATAATAATTTAAACTAATATTGTACAAAAAAAACTTAGAATATATAAAAATGATATATATATATATAATATGTAAACTTATATCAGTAAAATGTATTAAATAATTAATATTAATATAGATATTTTCATTAAGATGGAATTATCATATTACTTTATTTTATAAAAAACCAACGTTTAAATAGATTTCAAAAAATAATAAGATATAAATGTATTCGTTTTCTACAAATATACCTATATACACAAACAAACAAAAAAAAAAAAACAATAAACAAATTAAATTTGTATACATATCAATAATAATATTTATGATTTAATTTTATATTTGTTGTTAAAATTAAAATTAAAATCATAATTAATCATAATAAATAATAATATGTATATATTATAATCTAATTATTTGTATCTGTTTGTTTTTTTTAATTTAAAAAGTGTTTATACGTCAGAGACAACAAATTATATACCAATTTTATATTGTAATCCACAATCCCTTATATATTGTTTTGACACTTGACACAGTATGACGGAGTATGAACACAATGATATTGTCTGATATAGTATTTTCCCCTATTTTACAAAGCACATAATATTATGAATATCGTTTTGTATGTTACAAATTGAAACATATACCCTCGCGTCGTGTCACACACATAATGGTTTAGAACTGGTACGAAATACGAAATATTATATGAAAATAAACGCAAGGTGAATACGAAAGTATAATGACCGTTTGAATTAATTAACTAATCAATCGACGAACATGTACAAGTAAGAATTTAAGATACATCGTTACGTCAATGTATACTTACACTATACAATACTATACAAAATTATACGTGAACATACACACTATAAGTTTGTATTATACCAAAGAAACACACGGAAAAAGTAAGGAACTAAGTACAATATATTATATTGTCTGCTATTTTATTTATTTATTATTTATCATTTTTTTTTTTTGCTTTTTTAAAGACTTGAGAATATTTCACGGTTAATAAAAACGGACACAATACCGTCCAATATTGTATACACGGTACCGGCTTTAAAAAGGACAGAGTAAAAAAAAAAATCAAAATAGTATAATAGTAATATTTTCGTGCATAAAAATATACACACGCATCGCATCCAATTTCGAGTGAGCGACGCCTACGGTCTGTTTTCTGTAGTATATAGAACCGTTCGTGGTGAAGTACCCTGTTTAGCATGCCACTTACCATGTGTGACGTATAGAGGCGGCGGTTACACCGCAGCTGCTATATGTACGCGCGCGGGTTGCAGTGCAAACGGAATATTTTATGTGGAGAAAACGCCCGACGGGGAAGCAAATAAATAATGCAAACCCCCTCTCAGTGTTTTTTCCTCGCTAAACGTCTAAACATAGAGCACACGCGCGAAACATCAACTTCTATACATATAATATATTTATATCAATCAAAAACCATGATATATGCGGCTATCGCGGTGTTGTATGTCTTTTAATGACTCTATAAATCTGCAAGAATGTTCTTAAAAAAAATCAGAATCGTAACAGGTACATGGGTGTATTTTTTGTGCGTTTTACAATTGATACTTATCAAAATTGTTTAATTCGATGACACTGCGTGGCTTATATAAAGATATCTATACATACGATAATAAACAGTAGAAAAATTCTTATTGCCACACCTTGAGTATTCTACCCATTAGACATGTAATAAATAAACTTAAACCATGTATCTTTCCACTGCCTCATCACTAAGAAAACAATCCATCGCAATGAGACAGATAGTAATATAATATCAAACTACTGAATACCATGTCATAAAAATACATGACAATCAATATTTTCATGGTACCTTAAGTTATACAAGACAAGCAACCCATATGCGAGTGTCGAGAATGAATAAAACACGTAGAAAAGATTTATCAATACATAAACTTTAGAGTCATTTATTTAACTATTCCAACTTAAAAAACGAAACACTGAAAAATTGCATTACGTATTTAAATATTAACATAAAACTAGGCGTGGAATCGAAGAGGACCGACAAGAGTCTACTTCTAAATGTTCTTTCACAAAAAATACCATTCTTATATGTTTTTAAGTTATTATTTTTGAAATTAATGTTGTCCATTAGAAAATTATTTATAACAAATTTGTATTTTAACTTATAATTTTTAAGTTAATCGTTTTAGATAATTTTAAAATGTCTAATAGCTAAATTTATAAACAACACTTAAGAATTCACTGAACTTTTCGCAGATGGTATATTTTATTCTTTTTAAACAATACCTACTATGTTTTTTCCTATTTAAAAAGACGTCCAACCCAAAATTATTATCTTCATCCTACAAAAACATACAACACATCACATTTGCGTTAAGCAAAACATATTTTGTGATGTCAGCTTATATTTGCGTGAATTGACGAACTATCAAATTCAAAGATACAACAATTATTTAAGCATATCAATAAAAACCTATTAAATGCATTGATAAAATTCTTACCTATAAGTTTGGTTATAGGTCAAAGGCCAAAGCCCATTGATATTCACTATAATATTAAAGATAATAAACTAACAGCTTGTTTATTTCTAAAACCAATGTGATAAATATTTTTATTTGTATGTTATTACATTTAATACAGTTCCATACTTCCACAAAGTGTTCTTGTTTTTAACTTTTATTAATACATACTTAGTAAACACTAAACATTATCACTTATAAACTAATAAAAAATGCCTCGATTAAAATTAATTGATTCAATTCTCACTCCCCCCCTAAACTGCTCAATATATTTATGGAACTACACCTGTATAAAACACTATACTTGCCTACATTAATAATAAATATACTTGGCTTTCATGAGCATTAAAAATAACTTTAAACACCAAAGGCTAACAAATGTTTAACAACTTATTGGTCATTAATACACACGCTTTAAAATTACTTACAAATTAAACTATAGTTTATGAATTGTTAAATTTCTGAAATTTCTGAGAAGAATCCATAATTTAACTTGAAAATAATGATACCAATTAATGTACATATATCTAATAACGTGGACAAATACGTAATAAAATAAACAAAATAAACTCAATTGCATGTGAAAAGATAATATAACATTCATTGTACATAATTTTTATATCAAAAAAAAAAGTTGAAAGGACGATGAAGGTTTGCGTGACCGACCACTTAACCTACTAAAAAAAATATCCCCATACATTTTTAAAGACAATTATACCTCAGTTAAAGTGACACGAATGGTGGTCGATATAATTTTATGCTTAAAGCACCTAGTTCAGAAATTCAGATTTTTCAATTTAGTTTAATTTAAGTGAAGGAGACGAAAAAGAACAAACAATATCCTAATAATTTCTTTCCAAACTGGTTTCTCTATTTTTTTTCTTTTATAGTTTTTTTTTTTTTTTTATGTGTAACTGCTACTGGGTGCGTTCTATGTATTTTATACATTTTACTTTTTTTATTCACATTTTTAACGACCGGTCCGCTTACCATTATAAACGCCGGGTTGTTTATGGTCGTGTTTATACTGGTTTCTTTCTATTTTTCTTCGCTTATTTTGACTGCGGACCCAACGGAATTTAAATGGAGCTTAAACAGAGCTTGAATAAACATGTCTCATTAATGGTGAGCGTCATGAGTCACACCGATTTTAAGATGATTTCTCGATATTATGAGGATTTTTTTATATAACATCATCGGTGTATTTTGTGGTTATTCTAAAATGGTATGCAAGAGTAAGTAAAAAGTTAAATGAATACAAAATTAATTATATAAATAATGTACCTAGAGAAAAATTACTGTGGTGATAAAATATTATTAACATAATATGTTAAAATTAAATTATAGGTGTATCAGATTCGTATCTATTTATGATGATATTAAGATATTCAGTTATGAGTTAACGGCCAAAGAATATCATTATGTATACGTCTCAAGAATAGATTAAAAGTATAGTACATAATTTTAATATAAAATTATCATTTTAATTCGTTAAGAATAAAAATATTTCGGTGTAACTGAAGAATATCATGACAAATGTAATTATTTTTATCGATTTATCATCAACCACACAGATTTAAAAGTGAGAATAATTTGTAAAACATTGAAAACATACTCATAAAACATTATTTATCTGTTTTCAAAAATAAACGATTTAATTATCCCATATACTGAATCTATACTCGTCACTCGTCAGCAAGTGTTTATCACTTGGCATAAGCGAAATATGAGTATGAATATATTCAAGTGATATGACCGTCAAAAATAATTTGTACTATGATCAGCGTAAAAAATATTACTTATTACTTATTTATCTTTTGTAACTAACTATAATACGCAAGGTATAATAATATCACCACCATTTGGATAGAATATATAAATATATGAAAAAATATTTTAAAAGAAAAGAAAATTGCATTCTAACAAATCATCAATATTGTATACTGTAATACATGCATACCAGCATACTACATAGGTTAGTACCTATATATAGTTCAATTCTAAATATTATCTATGTTTAAAATAAATAATGTTTTATATTTTAAAAAATAAAATAAATTTTACATTATTAATATTATTTTATCGTTATGAATATATACAAACTATATAAGCTGTACCTACCTATAAATAAAATAAAATTATTGCCACGCTATCAATTTTGATCCTATGTTAAAATAATAAACAGTATATTACATAATAATATCATACTATATAAATATTTTTCGTATTTGAATACAAATATACATAAGTTACGTTCACGTGGGAAATGTAGAGAATATCAAAATAGCCTTGAAGGATGTAAAACGACCATAAAGCAAATACTAAAATCCCATCAGAAAGAGGTCGAACATACCCTTAAACAAAAAAAACAACCGTGAAGATATATTGACCGAACCAACCACTCCAAAACACACAATAAACGTACACAGTGTAAACCGAACTACAAACATATATATAATCAGAAAATAACATGTTAGAATACTTATTATGTATTACATGTGTAATATTTTGTAGGATGATTATTTTTATTATTAGAATATTGGATTTACTTTTTAAAATTCTAAAAAATAATTCTTGTAGTCTAGACGTATTTTGTTATATAATTTTAATATAGGTTTATTTATTTAAGCAAAACATCATAGTATCATAATATTTAAAGTACAATTTTAAACATTAAATTTGGGAATTCTCAAATTTTGGTATTATTAATCAAAATTTATTTTATTTTATCATTATTTCTGCATATATATGGAAAATATAATAGGCTTGAAATAATTGCAAAGTTTTTATTTTAATATTTTTGATGATATTTCAAATCACTAAATTGATACAATTCACTCACACAAATATATTTATATGTATAATAATATGTATGTATGTCGTATATAAAGTTTTTTTCTCTGCTATTATAGTCATAAATTATAATATAATAGACAACGTTATTAATACAATGCATTCCTTGTTTTTATGTGAATACTTAATAAGAAGATATAGTATAACGTATATGGTATATGGAGACAATGTTAGGCCGATGGAACCCTAATAGTAGGTACAATAGGTTCATAATAAATTTATATACCGTTGCATGACGTTTAAAGTAATATTTTTAAAAGAAGAATTATATTTTAAAATACAACATCTATACACGCAATAACACGGGAAATGAATAATACCATGTCATGGACACTGGATATGCTGTCACCTAGTACTAAGCTAAATAAACTCTTAAAACGAGGTATCTATAAATTATAATGTACATTACACACATATCTAAGAACAGACAATATACAATAATTTATAGTACAAATCAATTTATTTGAGTTATTAAAAAAAAAAATCTAATTGGTCACTTTTTTATGAATGATTACAAATATTATCTACAAAAGTAAATTTTAAACACGTTAAAAGAGGAAAAATAAATTAAAATGGAAAGTTATAGTGCAGAAAATAAAATTGTGGCATACACGAAATGATAATAACTAAAAATTTCTTATGTTTCATTCAAATTACTGTCAGGCAATTTTATCGGAAATAGTTGTTGCTGTGGCGTCGATTGTGATATATGACAGACATGGATGGCCAACTAACGACCCGATAATACACGTGAGTACAATTTCTAATTGGTATGTCAATACGTGATTGCTGATCAAAAACACTTAAAATGCATGCCCTCTAATCGTTAAAAAAAATTGTAGACACGATCTAAAGGATAGGATATAATCATAAAATAGTGAAATTTTGTAAACATTAAATGTATGTCACTAGTGCATTACAAATCATAGATAATATGTTATGATCATAATTCATAACAAACGGAATTTGTAAACATAGGTAATCCCATCTCCCGAAATAATAATACAATTTAAATATAATATATTGAAATATAAAACCGGATTCCCACCCTCTGTAATCCGAGACCATTGCAGGTGCTTATCAATTATCAATATTATGACACAGCCGCTGATAAGTGAGAAACCAAAAATTAGAAATGAAATTCGATGTCGATTGTCGATTTACGAAATGAACAAAAACGATAAAAGGAACACAAATTAAAAATGACGTGCAAAATAGCATTGGCAAGACAGTTTGAGAACCATTGAAAATGCACTATACTCATACATTATTTGTGTATACAATAATGTATATGCGGTATAAAATATAATAGCTAGACAGGACAAGGGGATGCTTTAATCCAGAAACAGCCCCGACGGCCAATGGACGACAGGAAAGCAGTATCCTGTTTAAAAGAACAGACTCCGAGGGTCGAAGGATGGGGGCGAGGATGATGGGAAATGAAAAACAACAATACTATGTGGAATTCTTCGAGCCAATAAAGAAGAGTTTCCATTCTATTTTTCTGTGAATAATAATTAAAACTGCCTAAAGCAAATCTTATGGCTTTTGTTCTGTATCCGAGTACTGCCCTAGAAAAATTGGTAATAAGACACTTTTCTCTTTTTTACACCCCTTTTTGCATGCTGTTTTTACAACGGGATTCGAATTGTTCTCCATATATTTAAAAAAAAAATTTATTTGTTCCCGTTTATCAGTATATTATCGTTTTGCACGCAATAAACGAAGCTCTTTGTCGTCATACAAGGACAGGAAGCAATGTGCAGCGTTAGCTTATCATTTTTATTCTACATGGTGTAAAAACAATGTCTTTATTTGGAAATGATCTATACCTACATCGAGTTTAGATTAAGAAATATTACAATTTACGATTCACAAAGTTACTACCTATATAAAAATTAATATTATAGTTGTAGCATATTTTGATTTATCTTTAAACATAATTATAAATGATAAATAAAACTTAATATATTTAATTTTATTCCTTATTTTCAAAACCATATTTGTGTTTATATTGTTGCTGTTTTCGTTTTATTTTTATCGTTTTATTGGATCACCCATGACCCACCTCAACTACTGTAATAACTAATAAGTAATAACACATTACAGATGGCATTCACCGACACACATTTTATTCAATCTAAACCCTGAGAACACCTGTCTCTATTTGCCTTCTAAATGTGCACTCCCTGTATTATATTAGAAGTGTAAACGAAAACTCGCAATTATTTGTAATTTTTTGCATTTAAAATATGTTTTTATTGCCAACATTCAGTACATACATCTGCACACTCTACAAACAATTTTAAATACTTTAAATTTTCGATTTATTTATTATAAACATTATTATTATCACTAATTGCAAGCAATGTATAACAAAAATATAAAATATACAGGTATTAAAATAAGAAAAACTGAAATAAATAATTTTCCATACAGTATATTACAGTAAATAGATGTAGAGTTACCCCTACAAAAATTCTTATATGAACACCCCACGAAAAATCCTACGCATGTCTTTGTTACGGTATACGTTTAATATAATAAAAAGACTACGAAAATGTCGACATTCTGCAAGTAAACTCGGCGTTAAAACCAAGAACGTTGGTAAACATTTGCTTGGAATATTTATGTTTTGTGGTAAGTTGTACAACCACACTTTCAAGTTTCAACATAGTAATAAAAATGGAAAAAAAAACATTTTTATAATATTTGTTTATTCGATGTAAATGTAAGTATCTAGATAAATAAGCAACATTTTTATAAGATTAAATTAAATATTTTAGTGTATTTAATAATGATTGTTTAGTACGGAATTTATAGGTTATAGTTTAAGATGGGGTGTTGACATCTGTACAGAAATTGTACGTTTTATTTTGAAAAAGGATATCATATAAAGGGGTGTGCAAGGCATATGGTGAAGGTCAACGTCATAAACATCTCCGAAATGACTAAACAACATTTTAAACGGCCGCCGCGAATTTTATATTTATAATAGTGTTTGAATAACATTGACAGCTGTGACGAAACTGGTTATAGGTCCAGACCAATCTTCAACAAGTATAATAATAATTATAAAAAGGGATATGTATAGGCAGTGTACGGCCGCCGGGCGTGTAGTAGTTTTCGCATGATGTCGATGGCCATTCAATAGGTTGGTTTTATTATTATTATTATTTTTTTTTTTTTTTTGTATGTCGAAGAACTACTTGGGAAGCAGCGTTATTTTCGCACTGTGGTTTAAAAATATCAGTGTTCTCTCATTTATCGTATGCACAAGAAAAATTGTAGGTATGCATTTTTTATACGCTTCGAGCGCCATATAATCAGCGTTTCAAAGCAAACACATTACTTAAATATTGTGTGGATAATATTATAATAATTACAGAGTAGTATCAATATATGATCAAGATTTTACGATTTATTATTGGAAATGTTTTTTTTCATTTTATACCTAAATAACTTTTTATAATTTCCTAAATATTTTTATTTTCCGTTTTTATACTCATAAGTCATAGTAAATAGGTACTCAGGATATAGGAAGTTTCGTCTAGTTTCCTTTTATCTCCACGCAAATCAGTATATTGTAAAACACTATATACATATTTTGTAAAAAACGAAGATTGGTTCATAATAGGGTTCATGAAACCTTTTCAAATGTAATAAGTTGTTCTAGAACAATAAATTATTATACGTTTAAGTGCATAAGGATTTCATTTTTAAATATTAAATGTAGTAATAAATCTATTATCTACAGAAATTCAACAGCTTGGTATTAAAATGTCTACACCAAATATCTACGTCTTATCATTGTTGATATATTACTAGTAATATATAATCAATCAATAGGATTATTTAAATTTCATATAAAAACACGATAGTGTTAACTCTTAAAAAAAATCGACAGTACTACGTAACTACATTCTACGTAAGCTGATTAATATCGCAACACAAATAAAGTGAATATGATTTTGCGGTTTAGAATAGTTTGTATCATGAAATAAAAAAAACATGTTATGGCTAATATAATAACAGACATACAACCTAGTATACTAAAACTTATTCGTATTCAGCATAATTTGTATTTACTCCGTTCTACTCGGTGCAGCCTAGATTATAACTTATGATAAACGGAAAATAGCCACCATTATTTATATTGGACGTAAATTTAAATTGTATAAATACAAAAAAATATTATTGTAAATTAAAAAATTATAAAAAACGTTTCGTTACTCATTAGTTATTAGGTAAATGTATTTAAAGGATAATTGGGTTTTTACTATTCCACAGACTACTACTTAACATAAAGCACTTGTATATATTTAAATATTTACCACGTGTATAACGAGTATTTTCAAGGTAAATAGGTTGACAAAACTTTTTGAATTTCATAACAAAAAAAAATATATTTTACTAACGGCAACCTCCGACACTGAATTGTCTCCGCAGACAGGAAGTATTATTATACCTAAGCGAATTATTATTATTCATTGAAGTTACTATATGGCGGACAGTAACCTATGATAAATTACTAGACTTCATAATGTAAATCGTATACCTGGTCAAACTTACATAAATAATAAATATATAATATTATTTAATATTTATCATCTAAACACATTTTCAAACACTCTAGATCATCTCTATTATTGTTTGGGTAATAACTAATAACTCTTTGAAGTTAGCATGCAAATAATAGTTATTTTTAAATGCTATTTACAAAAATCTATGCACAATTTCGATAAACTTCGACTGTTCGAAAGAAAAAAATCTTACCGCACTAATCTTATCACAACAATTATAAATTGTTTTTAGTCTATATCTATATGTAAGTACCTAAATATTGCCTCCTAAGGTTTAGTTACATAATCGATTATATTATGACTAAAATATTACTAATATTTTTCAATAACAGATTGTTATTTGTTTGAATAATAAAGGTCGAACAACCACCATGTTTTATATGTTATATATAGGAAGAAAAAAACCATTAATATAATTTTATTTCATTCTATACATACGTATCGAATTCCAAAGCACATACTATATTATGCTATATTATTATTATACTTCGAAAACCAACAGTCATCGTATGCCCGCTTAGAGACGTTTTGAACGAAAGAAAAGGAAAAAAATGACTGGGTTATTTTTTTCCCCGGCACGATAATAAATAGGTATCATACCGTTTATCGTAAAATACTACACGGACACACAAAACACGGACATTTTAATACCAAAACATTCGAAACCGACAAAATTGACGCGTCCTTCGGGACCCTATGAGCAAACACACCAAGAGAGTCAAATTATATGCATTTTTTGTGTACCTATTTATTTTGTTTTTTTCGTAAACACTTTTCTTGGTCCACAGGCCACCAATACTATTAAAGTGCCTACATACGTGTATTGTAAAGCTGATATTGAGTCAGTATTTATAACTACTATATATAACTTTTTTTTTGTTTTTAATTTGTTTTATTATACAATCTGTGAATATATTATTTTTACAATGAGCATAAGTGTTGATAAGATAGAGATAGAATAAAATAAAATAAAAGGGACTGTTGACTTGAGCGAAGAATCCATCCAGCGATGGAACTGCTTGACTATATGTAACTACAGAGAAAAAATGTTTAACAGTAGTCAGTAAATAATAATATACCTATGAATATAGTATTATGTTAGGTATAACGATGATAAAACGATGATCGTGCATGGCGAAACGTTCAATGCTTTGGTTTGTAGACTAATTAAATAACAGCACGGAGCTTGAATAAAACGTCATAACCGTTGAATCGCCATAATAAGTATTGGCGGCCACAAAAAGTTGCCAGCAAATTAATGTAAAAAGGAAAATATATGGTCTGAAAATCGGATTCCCGGCTTAAGTTTTAAAATATCTCGCGGTCTACAATACTCGTACAAAACACTGCTGGTATATTATTATACGTCTCGTACAACAGTAGTGGTGCTACATCTAACTATGTATCGCGCGGGTACATTGTGGCTCGGAGGTAGAATTGATTTCGAAACGGCCTATACAAACACTTCGGCGCTAAGCGAAGCGAATAAATAAAAAAAAAAACTGAGATTTCGAGGGTCGTATGCCCATAGCCGCCACAAGGTATACATAGTTGCAGTAGCATGATCGCGACACGGTATTGTCTCCCGTCGAAACGGGACGACGGCGGCGCGCACACGCGGACTGACCGGTCCCTCCCGTACCGTGTAAAAAAAAGCGCGCGAGATATACACGGGGACAAAATATAATAAAAAAAAAAAAAAAAAAAAACAACAAACCTCGTCCGTCCGTAATTTATTATTATTATTATTCCGTCTCGTGCATCACGTATACGTATATCATACGCACAGCACATATTATGTACATACATTATAATATATTGTGTATAATATAATCGTTCTCACGCCGCGTGCGTTTCGTAACGACGACTAGACACATCGCATAGAGCGACGGGCGGCGGCGGCGATTTACTCGGTTGTTAATATTATAATAGCGTACGGACGGACGGACCGATAGCCCGAGTTCGGGTCAATCACGTCCGATTTACAGGCAACGAGGTGCGGAGTACGCGCTAGACCGAACGTGTGCTCCGCGTATGTGTGTGTGTGTACGCGCGCGAGTAACATGGTTAAAGTCGGGGCTCCTCCGGTTGTCGGAAGTCCGGCAACACCGTCCACACGTACGCACACGCACACACACAATGGCCGTATAGTAAGTGGCCGGCGAGCCGCGGCGGTTGTTCTTCTTCAAGGCTATATACCTAGAGCAGCTCCTAATGCCGCCGCCGCCGCCGCCGCGTCGTCGTCGTCGTCGTCGTACACGGCGCGCGCGTTCTCTCTCAACAGGTATGCCACACCTCGCGCGGGCGCGCGCGTCCAGTCCGTCGGTCCGATCCGAAAAACCAGTGTCGTCCACCCCGGCGCACCACTACCAGCGCCGCCGCCGCCGCCGCACACACAAAAACACACACTCACACACGACTCGCATTGATACGAACGGCCGTCGGCGGCGGGCAAACCAGTTTTCGATCTATACGACTCTACGCGCGGTGACGGCAGGACGAGAGACGACGACGTGGTGGGAGCGCTCGCGGCGGCGGCGGCGATAACGCGCCCGCGCGCGTGTGTGTGTCAAGCGCCGCCGAAGCCGCCGCCCCGCCCGTCACCGGTGGCCCCTTGTCATCGGCAAATTACCCGCCTTGTTTGTAGCCCGCGATACCGAACGCGTCCGTCGTAACCGCATTAACCAGACTCGGGCGCGCGCGCGCGCGCTGTGCGCACACACAAACACGCACACGATAACGTACGCACACACCTACACGCGTTGACCCGCCGCCGCCGCGGACGACGACGACTACGACGCCGTTGTTGTTTCAACCTCCGCCGCCGCCGTGCTGCTGTTGCCGCCGTCGGTTTAAATAAAATTACGGCCGTCCTCGTTAAATGTAATTATTGTAATTTTTAATGATTCCGAAGAACACACGACGACCACAGACGGCGTTATTATGTTTAACGCGAATTAACTGTCGTCGTCTATCGCTCGCTATATTATTATTATTATAGCGGTAGTAATACTACTATAACTACATGAGTAGTAGTGGTAGTAGTACAAGTAGTAGTAGTAGTAGTAGTAAGTGTTTACAGTTTTACACTTAACTACGCACACATCGTCGATACAAGTGTGAACAATTCCGCAGACAGCGGGGAGACGCGTCTTAAGGGCAGGGACATATTATTATCATTTATAATATGCGTATTAGACGTAACAGTAGCCGCGACGCGACGTCGTGTTCGCCTTTGCCGAAAGGCGAAACGTATCGGTACAATAATGTGATACACATCTTTTTTTTATCCAACGACACACGACTCGGTTTACACGAAACACGTTAACTTTATAACGCGGGAGCGATGTAAACAATTTTATTATATAGTTACTCGTCTTCGGATGTTTGGAAAATTCGAATAAATATTTATACGCTTCGAGATCCAACTACCATACGTCGAATTACACGCGTAAACGGAAATCCAGCTATGTTTATTATACGTAAATAAATAATTGTACATCCCATTCATCCCAAGTCGTAATTTAGTATCGTACCTAACGGAGCTGTTTGTTTTTTTGGCCAAAGAAACTCAAAATTTGTTGTTTAGAACTTTATACGATTGTTGTTGGTCGCGTACAACATTAATTCATGTTAATATGTTATTTTTAATCACTCTCTCAGTTTCCCTAGTAGAAAATGTATATTATGTTAGTATGTTACTATGATATTATAGGGGTTATTTTTTTACATATAACACATTACATATTAAATAATAAAATACATAACAGTATTTCCGATCAAAAAAAACCTATATATTGGTTTTTATTCAAAATTCGTAAATAGTAACATTTATTTATACGAGTACACATCGTCAACTCGATACAATCATAATTTTCCTCCAATAATTTACGGAACGAAACCAAAATGACAATAACTTAAGAGTATAATGAAATTGTATGACTACTTACATTTTTTAAAATAATAAATTAATTCTTATTTAAAGATATTGAATTTCGTTTAGTTTTACTTTGTTTAATTTGTTATAAATGTTCAAAATACTTAATCATTTGTATGCGTATCTTTATAACATTTTTAAATAAACTTAATAAACAGAGCTCAATTTACATCTATCTTTACTTTAAACTTATAAAGTTATAACAATAATACCTACACTATAATCCTTAACTGATGGGACCAAAGATAAACAAGTACACGGCGTCAATATCACATTCGGGTTTTTAAAAACTTTATTATTATGGTTTATAGTTAGGTAATAGTTTATCCATGGGCACTATAGGCCCATTATTTTATAAACTCAAATCTGAAATTCAAAATATTTCCTTCAACATAATTCATTTAAAAATGTCTTTTTATTTAAAAATCTCATAGCATTAAACTTATACGTATCAATCTACTCATGAAGCCAGTTAAGTACTTTTACTTCGTAGCGAAAAATCTCATTGGTCTCTTGTTGAGTCAAAACTTCTGGTTAAGGGTATACACAAATGTTCGCAGTTCAGTGAATTTTTACAATCCATTTAGATCTGTCTTTGTAAGCGATTTCATCAAAATTCTTCTATAGTTTGCTTACCATAACATTCAAACAAACCACAGAAGAAATAAAAGGCGCAAAGATTTATTGATAAAAGAATAAAGCATCAAACGTCCATAACCTCTCTTAATATACACAGAACATCCAAATATTGACAGGTACCTTTTCTATACCTATTATACCATTAATATAGAAATAATATGGCAGATTGTTTGAGAATTTTAAACTTTAATGCATATAATGATATTATAGGTAATATCGTTTTAATTTATTGTCTTTAGACACATAGTAATTTGTAGACAAATGTTTACGCTTATAATAAAGTTTATTGTATAACTTACCATTGACACAGACGTAGTGCCGTTCGTGTAGGGCGATGGATAAGGTGCAACGAGATAGCCCATGTTGAAAGCAGGTGGGTGGGGAGTTGGGCCTGGTTTACCTGGAACAAACAAATAATATCATATTTAATGGATTGCAACAAAAAAGATCATCCCTGCAGATATGTGAAAAACTAATACATTGACGGATCCAAGGAAGATACTATTTACAGCCAATTATGTTTTTGGCAATACAAGACTATGTGTTATTTTATTGTAACATTATAAATATCGAAAAAAAGCCACTATAAACTACTTTTTTTTTTTTTGTTATTTCAAGTTTACAGATTATATTTTCTTAGACCATTTCATTCTAACAAACGAAGACATATATAATTTTAACAAAGCAACCAATAAATATTTTTTGTTTTTATTTATACAATGTTTTAGTTTGTATTTCATAATAGCAATTTAGCAACAAAAAACAATATTTAAAAGTAAATTATGTTTTATGGTAGAAGATTATAGTCAGCCAAATGATTAATGAAAGAAAAATATATTAGCGGAAAATGTAATAAATACTTATAATATAATATACATCATGTGAAGTAATGAACCAAATTATCGTTAAGAGTCTACGAAGAGAGCACACACTTTACTTTGTATGAACAGCACACATTTATTATGCGTTTA
This sequence comes from Aphis craccivora, assembly GCA_009835225.1. Taxonomy (NCBI): domain Eukaryota; kingdom Metazoa; phylum Arthropoda; class Insecta; order Hemiptera; family Aphididae; genus Aphis; species Aphis craccivora. The sequence continues at coordinate 17,773 of VUJU01000724.1, read as the reverse complement.
ACACGAGCATAGTGAGTTAATCATTTTACTAAAAAACAGAAAAATATGCGGTACAGTTAACGGATGCTGTCAACACCAAAAACAAGAAGTGCTAACAATAGCCGTTAACTATATTATATTGAAAGAAGTGACCGTCTCATTACATGAGTTGTTTATTAATTGTAATGTTACTATAACAATAATTAAACAAAAACTTAATTTAATAAACTTAATGGCTGCTTAGTTACACTTTAATTTGCGGGAATCAAGTGATCCTTGACAAAGGTAAAGTATAACCATAATATAATAAATTCACAACTACCATTATACCTACTAAAATAATCGAAATATTAAACAAAAACGTATTATGATTTATGTACAAACAAAAATATAATTTGGAATATTTTATGTTTTTCTTAATATTAATTTATTGGTGATACGTGACAAAAATATTTCAAGACTAAAAACAACGACAACCGAATAAAACTTAAAAACACCAAATTCAAATTAGTATGGATCGAATAACTATAAATAAAATATTACTATACAGAAAGGGATTATAAATACCTATTAGTTACGGTCATTTTTACGAAATAACGTAAATACAATACTAGCTATTGTAAGTACAGAAAAATTAAAAGCTATTATTATTTATTAATAATACAATTTCATGACCAGGTTAGGTTACAAACCTAGGTTTGGTCAATTTCATGACCAAATAAAGAAAAGAAAATTAAAATATATATATTTTTTTTTGATATCAGTTTCAATATTAATTAATACACCTTATATTCATGACAATAATATAATTTAATATTAAAACTATTGATAATAATATAATGACGTGTATAATATATATATACGATCATTAGCTTGATATTGCAAAATACTTAATAAATATATTATGTATATTATGAGAAGGCGAGAAGTATTATAATATTAAAATTGAATCAGAAAATAATAATTGATGTTCATTGGATGGATTAGGACTTTTAATTGGTGTAATTTACTGATAACGGCTACAGGTTCACCTTTGCCGCGGTGTTTAAATGATAAAATAAAATTATAGGACTTTGTATAAGTCGTAAAAAACGTTAGTAGTAGCAATACGGACCACCAAGGTTTTTTTTCTTTAATAAAACTCTTTCATACGTAGATATGTATTTGTTACCCAAAGACTTGAAATGGTTTTAAAATCAAATTTTTTAACAATTGATAAATATTAAAATGCATACAGCACGGACTGGTTGATATAATCATCATACATAAAATACCATATTTTTCCAAGAAACACGATTTACACAGTAATTTAAAATAATAAATAATAATGTTCAGAAGCGACACCACGGTTTAGTAGTAAAAATATGTTCTAAAACAGTAAAGCAGCAACTGGAAAAAAATTTAATTTTTATAAACTACCTATACACATATATTATACTAGTACAATAAGTACATGACGTATACTAGAATATTTAACCCGATCAAATACATCAGATGTTAATTAAAATAGCATATCAACTATCAAGTATAAATTAATGTAGCGATTACAACAACACATCAAATCTATATCTGTAGTTGAAATACTTAAAACAAAACGGTTTTAATATTTGCTATACAAGTCGAAACTTTTTACGAAAAACGAATCGTATCTTTCTAGATGGTACAGATTACAGTATATACACTATACACTATACAGGTATACCTAACAATATAAAAACTATTGTCCACTTAAGTATTATAATTCGGGTGTGTTTTTGTTTCTTTTAAGTCAGTCGTAAAGGCGCCGTGACTACTAAATCGTGATATTAATTAACCAAAGGAGTTATTTAGGAAAAACCGCTTACCGCGGTGGAGGTATGGTGTGTGCACCGAGTGCAATGTGCATTATAATAATACGTCATAATATTAGCGTATAATATATAAATATATAATTTTATTGCGTATATGTTGAATGTTCGCGCGGTGATACCGATCGGCGAAGACCCGACGACGACAACGACATAAATATATTATATTATTTTATATTATTATATAATGTTGAAGTTTTACGACCGTCGACGACTAGACAAGCGAGTAAAAAACCCTTTTAAGAAAGCCGCTCGGTCGAGTTTCTAAATATTACATTATAGTGTTTACGATTTTTGGCCAAACTCGACTGTTCGGCTAAGACGTCACCGTAGTCTCCGGTTCGAGCACGCAAACACACTCACACCGCCGCCTCGCACAGTAACGATGATAATGATAATAATAATAATAAAATGCATAATAATAAGCCGGCTGCTGCTGTTGCTGTTGCTGCGACGTGTGACGTCGTCGTCGTCGGGAGAGACCATGTGATATACACGGCGCGTCACCCACCGTGCGTGCGGCATAATATAATAAATCTCCGAAGATTCTCCTCTCTCGATCGTTCTCTCTCACTCTCTATTTCTCTCACGAACACATCGGCAACGTCGCAACTACGACGGCGACGACGACGGTTCTCCTCTCTCGCGTGCAGTAGTCGTGTACGGTTTTGGTTAACGAGCACCGCTTGAGAGATAGCACTGGCACACAGAGCAGCACACTCATACACGGCTAACAAAGATCCGTCGTCGTCGCCGTCGCCGTCGCCGCCGCCAGGTTTACGACGACGACGACGGTGGTGCGCGGGTGGCGAGCGGACTGGGAGGGGGTGCGAAGAAAGCGTAAGAACCTACTGCTTGGGGAGAACGTACGGCGCGGGGAGGGGGTCCGGTGTCAAAAAACAAAACGAGCCTCGTTTAGGAAGCCTTGCGGGACCCCGCCCCGAGACCGTGCGCGGAGCTCTGCCCAGAGACTACTATGGCTGTGTCTCACATTGCTCATATACGTTGGAACATATATGTATATACTGAACGTGTATGTATATACCTACGCGATTATATATATATATATATATACATGTAAGTACGTAAGTACGCATGCACGCGCTGGAGAATTATTACGGCCACGGCGTCGTCAGCACTCGGGTTATTATAATGCGCTCGTCGGTTCGACCACCTCTTTTATTCTTTTATTGTTGTTGTTATTATTATTATATTATTGTTATTAGCTATTCTGTCATTATGCGCGCTTCTCCTCGGTGGACAATATACGACGCGCTCAAGGTCGTATACGGCTGTTTAAATGTGGAGTATATAATATTATTATTATACGTGTACGGACAAAAGGCGTAAGGCCGTGCGGCTGTACATAATATCGTATATATCGTACATAATACACTGCTGCAGAGGAAACACACAACGCGAAAGAGTGCGAGGTTTTTGAGATTTATATATTATTATTATAAATTATTTTTTTTGCGTCAACGACCCCCACCACGACTACTGCTGCTGCTGCTGCTGCTGCAGCAACCGCCTTCGCCGCAACCACCCCCACCGCCTCCGTCACCACCCAGAATGACATTCTTTCGGTCAGATTCCGAGAACCGCCACCCGTCGAGTGTGTTCAACACATGTTTCGGTGTGCGCGTTACCTGTGCGACGAGGAATGGGATTTGGGTAGATATTTTTTCTCGCTCGAAATTAAATACACACACAATATAATATACGCGCGTACAACAACGATCGCGCCACGTGGTGTAATTTTTTTGTTTAAATATACAATCGCCGCGCAATAAGCCGTTTTGGTTTTTGTCCGACGGGTCCCTGCGCGCGGGCATTGTACGTGTACCGGTCGTGTACACAACATTATACGTGTACGGTTTTTTTTATTTCCTCTCCGCGAATGAATGACGCGTCGTTTTGTTTATTACATTTATTGTTTGTTGTACACGCATCGGTCTCGTTAATGTACCGCGATAAATTACGCACGGTCTTTATAAATATAGGAATATAATGTAAATTTACACCGGTTATCCGGTCAGACTGTGCGCGCGCTAGCCGGGTCGAAACGTGTGGGACGAAGAACAGAAATAAGGTGCCGGACCTATTGCGCCTGGTATAGTTGTCGCTCGCGGCTGTCCGGGCACCTCCTAATTACCGACCCAGTGTGACTATTATATACGTCACATACAATACACTACGGCGGCGACGGATCACTAATTAATAATAAACACGAGCGCGGAGAAAAATTTGTTTTTCGACTAAGGCCAACGAAAATCAATAGCGCAAAAATACTATAATCATATTATAATAGTGTACGCATACATTGTTATGTGCTATACTTAAACTTTGGAAACAGCTATAGTATTTTTCCATTGTACACCATCATCAAAATTACAGCCGGTTTTGGCATCCAAACATAATCCTAATAAAATGTTATCACAATATAACTTTACTAAAATAAATTCAGTACCAATACATTTTAGATATTGTTTTACTGTTACTTAACATAATATTAGTTAATTAATGATGTGTTAGGCTACAGCATTATTGTTGTGATACTTCTTATTTACTGTATTATTGGCCTCAAGGGCGTAAAATAAAATTATTATTATATTCTTGTCATCCATAAACACGTGACCCGATCCAGATAATAATCCCCGTCACAAAACCAAAAACTTCAAGTCGTTATATGAGCGTGTTAAATAAAAACAAAAACTATTGGAAACTTACTTCGGTTGAGATCAGGAGTAGAACTGCTGTTTTTTACAGGAGAACATCGATGGTTTGAACTGACTTTCTGAAATGAAAAAAAATAACACACATTATGAGCAATTATTGATGTTTTTTACGACGTCGATTTATATAAAACAATTTTTACTACAGCCTTACGAGAATTTTAAAGTGCATGCAATCTCTTGGGATTAAAAATAACTACAATAAATGGTATATAATATATTATCACTCATAATCGCCTTTATATAGGTACTAACGTCAGTCGGCGGCGTATAAATCACACATATTATATTTACTTCTAACGACAATTATATTTTATAACATACACAATACGCTATAACGCGTGTCATGTATATTGTACATAGGTATACACGCGTAACGGGCTAACGATTATACGCCTAAGTTCGGTAATATAATACAGTTTGTATATATATATTTAGTATTTAAATGTGAAACGGACGAACGCTTAGCATCATCATGCTGGGATGGCGCCTAATAACGCTAAAATGCAATGGGCCGTGGCGCCCCCGCGGAGCGCCACCGCGCCAATTGTTATCCAATTTTATACCTGGACGCCAATTAAACCGGTCATGTCCTCCGTAGTTTTTTTTATTCCAACAATTTTATAGAGTGTATATGCGTACGTTACTCTTCCTCCCTCTCCCCCCTCACATCGATATAAGTGCGTATAATAAAATTTATATTTTATTAATATTAAAAGTAATAACTCACTATAAGTATATGTATACAGATATACGAATATACCTATGTATGTAATTCCATTACGAGAAAGCTTCCGCAATTCCATCAAATATATTACATTAAATTGATATGATAATAATATTATACATTATACACGAGAGAATCGCGCTTGTGAAATTACGTTTTTCATAAGCAGGAGTATATAATATAAAGGTGCCCGATTTCAGGTCTCGCACTATAGGGTCATTATCCCGTATAGTTTTTATATCCAAAAAAGGAATTTAATACTTTTTTCTTCTTTGTGTACACGGGGCGGAGGTGAGACGACGGCATTATAGCCGTAGTGGTCCATCATCTTGCGGACAAGGTATATATACTGCATAGGCATATTCTCGGAATTACGCAACGTAACCAGATTACGCCATTACCACCACCGAGTAAATTAAAGAAGCTCGCGCCAATCATCTATAAAAGTGCTCGTAATTACTATCAATCATCAAATACTTCTAATGGTACCGGTTATGTTGTTACTCGTGTAGACAATATTATAACCATATACTTAACATTATTATATTATGTATATAACGCGTGGTACGGGTAAATATGTTTTGCAGAGCGCGATCTTCAACAATAATAATAATATCGTAAAATACTAAAGTATAACAAGAACGCACAACCGAAATATCGCCATTTTAGCTATTGTTGGTTTATCTTTTTTTTATTTTATTCGTTTTTTTTTTTTTTTTTGTTTCATTTGAAAATAACCTTTCATTAAATTCTTATTTATATATACATATATATATATATTATATATACGGGCCCCCTTCCAAAATTTTCGTGTGGGTGGTGCAATTCCGAAAACGATCGCCTGCGATAATAATTTATAGTAATTCCTTGACAGCGGGACACAATACCGAAACACACCGTGAGTCCGTTTCTCGTCGTAATCCCTGTGCAGTGTGCACACAACAAACGGAACAGGTTTCGAACACTTGTAGGGTTGATATTCCCCGGCATTCTTTATAATATGTTATGTGTTCTCTCAATACAAACGTATTGAAACCTACTTCGCCTGTCTTTCTTTTTTCCTTTTTTTTTTGTGACCGCACAAAATATTATTAAACAAGAACCGAGAGGGCACACCACGAATCTCTCAATCCCAGGAGGTGCGCATTTTATTGTGTTTACTATTGTGTCAAAGGGTCCCCGGTGATCAAAATGACAACACACAAAAGTAAATCGAAATTTCAGAGAAAAAATATAAATAAATACATTTTCGGCATTTACACACACACTGCACTCTCCGCGGGGGGAGTGCTAGGCGGCGGTGGCCTAATAATAAGACGTATGCAATATAATATAACATTATGTACGACGATGCGTTTAGTGCATATTTCATCTTTTTTTTTTTTACAAGTTACGTGTGCCGCCGTGGGTGGTTGTGTTACAATCACGGCAAAGTATAACCGCCATCCTGTATATAGAAAATTCGCTTGTTACACGCTTTATTATTCCTTATAGATTATTACGCTACACAGATATTTGATAATTCTCCGAATGTCAGGATGTCGCATGCCGGTCGTGAGAGAACAGCCTACAGTTGCAGTATGTACAGTAGTACTATACACCTATACACGGCATATTAAATATTTTATTAACACACGAGCATAAATTCGAATCCCGTGTATATATTATAATATAGTACCTATATAAAATAATAATTGATACACAGCGCTAAATAATAAGCAACGTTTTTAATTGGTCGAAAGCAGAAAAAATATGAATATAATACAGATGAAAATCAACCGCAACGAGGATATTTAAACGTGCATTGTGTGGTACAACATAATTACGTGTGCAGTTGCACGTGTCTTCCTTGTTCGCAGAGAGCCCGGTTATTAAAAATAAATTTTTAGTAACGACCTTGTCGGTAGTTGTCGCCTGATTAAGTGTTTATGATTGACGGGGCGTCTAGGTGTTGGTGAGCGTGTTTGTGTTTGTGTTTTTGAGCGCTTATATTATACACGGCGTATTATATTATATTATTCCGAACAGTTAATTGAATTCATTACGACGCCGATGGGTAACGCGATACCCGCAGGCCCCGTAATTAACAGCGTCTCGGTCTGGTGCGCAAATAAACGTCTACGGAAACAAATAAATCCTCGCGCAAACGATGCCAAAGAAAGAAAGAAAGGAAGGAAGGAAGGAAAGAAAGAACCAGAGAGAGAGAGAGACAGAGAGGCGTGTGCATGTGTGTGTGGTGTGCGTGTGAGGGGATGGGAGAGACGGAGAGAACGAACACTAAGGAAACATAAAATTATCGAATATGAATTTTTTTTACGCCTAGTTAACGTATAGGTACGTGTGTGTATGTATACTCAACGGAGGGCTATTATTATAATCACGGGTTACGGGACGGAGGCGAGAGGGGCTTAACAATGGTGTTACACCTGTTTTCACCTGTACGTCGTGAAACAACCCCTCGGTATTGTAATTGGACTTGCCACGGATAAGATAAACAATAATCTAAGAGATTTTTGGCAACCGTCAAACTCGAACGCGGTCGTGTTCGGCGGGCTGAAAGGTTCCCACTCCCGAACCATCGCTCGGAATTAAAACAAACAAAGCCATTAAACGATAATTATAATATTATGATATCGCACCTAAAGTATAATAATAAATAATAATTTAGGTATTGGGGTTACCGCTACGGCGCTTCCCGTGTACTGTACACACTACGGTCGGCGGCAACCCAGTGGTGATGGGTGAGAAAATAATGGGCGGCAAATGACTATTTTAAGTATACTAAATTTATGACTGATATTACTAAATATCGTATCATACGGGGAAGGTTGACGATGTTTACCTCAGATTCTGACAAGTCGATCAGGTCGGACTTCTCCTCGGTGACTTTATCGGAAGACCGCTTGACTACGTCTTCGCCGCCGTTCTCGTCCTTGAACACGATCAGCTCGTCAGAGCTGCACGCGTCCTCGCCGGCCGCGCCTCCGTCTTCGCTCGCATGGGGCATCACCTCGGCGGGTCGCGCGGCGGTAACCGCTACGCTCGTCTCTGGGGGAGGGGGTTAGCTTAGGAAACGAACGCCGAACACTCGGGTAACGGCGGTACACGCGCGGTTATCGACGGTGATGATATTATATAAATATTACGATTGTCGTGCTTGGAGACAACCCTACCGGCGACGTATCGTCATCACTGCGGGTTCGGCGCACCTATCGCGGCGGCCGGCGTACGGCGGCCGGCGCCGCCGGAACACTACCTTTGTCCGCGAGCCGATAACGCACCATCACACGATAAGGCACTGCGATGACGCGAAACGATATCCAAAATTCCGGAGACGACACGACCGGACGGAAAACGCTAACGAACGACGCACGATTACGACGACGACTATACGACTACGAAAACTGGCGCTATGGTAATATTTTTTATAATATTAAAAATTATTACTTATAGGTAATGTTACCGGCTGCTCGGCGCGTTCGACCGCGAAAATTACGGCGACAATAAACGTAGGTACACGGTTACCTATTTAACCACCATCGCGATTATTATTATATAATTTTTATTCGTTCGTCGTTTATCGTTACGTCCGACACTTGTTAACGGCGCGCACTATTAAAATACTTTTTATTATTATTATTATTATTACACTCGTGTCGATCGCGCCCGCGTATGTATGTGTATGTGTGTACGTATACGTAATATTCTGTCTGGCGCATAAGCGCGCGCGTTGTGCGTGGACTGACGTACTCTGCGCCGGCGACGACGGACGTGTTTTTCAACCGGACGGTACACTAATGTCGACGATGCGAACACGCGCGGCGGACTTCTCGACTCGTCGTCCGGTCGGCCGCATACCACACGGGGCAGAGCAGGGAGCCGACCAATCGACACGCGGATAACCTCCCCCGCAGCCCGCAGTCCCCGCGCCGCCGCCGCCAGGCTCGCAATGCGCCGTGCCACTCCGTGCGCGCACACGCACAAGCACTCGCACCGCACACACAGACGTACGCGTCACGCACACGTATTATATATTAAACAGACTATACTCTGCGCTTGCTGGCTCACGCACGCACACTACGCAAACGCACACGCACACACACACGCATACGTACGGTCGCTACTAACGCGTTATCGCTAGTGCAGGGATTCTCAATATAATATATTATTATAATTTATAATATAATATATTGATGTGTAGTTATAATATTGTTGTTGTTATTGTTGTTGTTGTTGTTGTTGTTGTTACTGCTGTTGTCGCTGTTGTGTTGCGCGTTATCGCGTTAGTCGTCGTTGTATTGTGTATCGTGGTCTCGGCGCGAAACTCGTTCGTAATCGTCACGGTCATAATGTTTTCGGTGGTTAGTTTTACCTCCCAAAGTCGCCTATGGTCACAGTGGTTTCGTCCGTTGACCGCCACTACACGGGAGACCCGACGATGTCTTTCCGCCGACCGCCACCCACCACCCACCGCGGTTCAAACGACATAAAGTATACCACCACCGGACCGTCCGGTGCTTGTTGCTTTGATTTATAGATTGACGCTTTGTATTACTGTATTTTATGCAATAATACCCTCCCTCGCCCACAACGATGTCCGAAAATAAACGGATATAAAATGCGTTAATTATAAATTATTAGAAATATTATTGAAATATGTGAAATAAAAATGTTTAAAAAATTGTTGCAGTGGCTGTCAAAGCGTGATATAATATGTACCATTAAAACAAATTTTAAATAAAAATAATAACAACGATTTGAGTAAATTCGCTTGCTGGAAAAACACTAAATATAAAGTAATGCATAATGAGTGAAAAAAATATTGTTGATGTGAAACTGTCGCCGAGTCCTAACTCCGAACGAATATTTCAATGATCATTACATTAACAATAATACAATATACTACAAATATCAAAACAATGGTGCTATGTAGCCATATACCTAAGTACAAATACTTGTTGAAATTAATGAAATGGAAAACTGAAATACCATAGGTTACCTACATTTTCATATACTTACCTAGTTCTGTACTTGTAAAAAATATAATAATATCAATAATTATTATTTATATTTATATTAAAGTAAACTATAAATTTAATAATGCTTTAAAATTTTAATAATAAATTAAAAATAGTTAAATAAAATTACCAAAATATAAGTTAAGCTTTAAACTTTAAAGAGACCTATAAAGTAAAAGTAAAATACCTACCTATTTAATACCTGTAAGATATTAAGTCTGTACTTAAAATACTTAATTTGAAAAGTTGTTGTTCTGCTGTCAGTACAACAACTTTTCAAATAACCAACAGTTTATTGGAAAAACATTTTTAAGTGTAAAAAGATAAACATATACAAACAGCAGATTTTGCTCAGAAGGATCTAATTTTCTATTAAATAAGCTATAGGTAATATTAGAGCAAATCGACTTTGAATGAAACTTAGAATATTATCCAAAGGCATTTCTATAATTTTAAATACTGACGTTTTAATTATAAAGTAATCTATGTATAACTATTTGTAAAATACTACAAAAATAAATTGTATATAATTAGCTTAAAAATTTGAAAGTCAGTGAGATGACCTAGATAATAATTTTATCTTTAAATTTAATAATAGATTAACAACAAATTATTGATAGTACGTTTGATATTCAACTTTTTCACCGGAAAAACGATAACTGGTAAAATATACAAAGATTTTAAATTGTGTCGGTCGACGATCAGTACATACGATAATCGACACATAATTTCACAGCAGTCAGATTTTAAAAATAATTTAAAAATGCAATGTCTGTAACTGAACATGATGGTAAATAAAGTTTAAAAACCTAGAAGGAAAAATAAATTGAAATATATTTATAGGCTTACTTATGACAAAGGAAAAGACTTTCTTTGTATCATAATGAAACATCGTACTTTAAAATAATTTATTACGCATAATATTACACATTATTATCTAATATTTAATACATAATTGGTATTCTATAATAACATATTATATAATACGAGAATTGCTTACCTTTCGAGTTATTAATAATAATTAAAAAAATTTTGAAACTAAAAAAACCCTAACTAAATAAAATTTAAAATTTGAAATGTCGAATTTAAAATTTATGTACTGGCCGATGGTTAGGTTAGATTGGTTAGAACGTTTTAAACTATTTATTTTATTTACTAAAAAAAAAAAAAATCCTATGCAACAAGTCATGTTAGATTATTTTATTTTGACCAATGGTATAAAATGTGGATTGTTTACTTACTTAATTTGTTGATGCTGTATAATATACGTTTAAAATCTGCACACATTCATTCGAAACAATTACATTTTTTAAGGCCACAAATGACTTGTGCGAAGAGTAACGTTTACAAACCAAACCATATTAACATTATGAACCTTATACCAAGTTACCAAACCTGGTATCAGTTATCATTATTTCTTTGATTTAATCTTAGATCTAAAGGCGGGTTTCCACTACATACGTGTACGTGTACGTGCATAAAAATACTTTTCTGTGATTGGTTGGAACGTATAAACTTTTTAATATACCAAAAGCTTACCATGTAAACCAACCAATCAGAGAAAAGAATTTTCTGTGCACGTACACGTACACAGTGGAAACTCTCCTTAAGGTTTAATAAATACATTACATTTGTTAAAAAAAATATACCTTTTAATCTGTATGTGTAGTAGTTTTAGTTATGGATATGATGTCCATTCATATTTTAAAAGCATGTGTGTATACAAATTGAATAGATACACGTTGATACCAAAAAGTTGAAATTTGCATTAATCCGTTTTAAACTCAGATTTGTAGTTACTCAAGTCTAAAATCACATTGTTATGAATTCTTACTTTTAAGGATATTAATATATTATAAATTAAAAGCTCTCTGCTCTAAGACCTAAGTTCATTACAAATCTATAACAACCATGTTTATTATTTTATATATTGATCAGGGCTGTGAGTTTATTGATTTTACGTAAAAAATCTGTAAAAACAATAACTTTTTTGCGTATATTATTAGGTAGTATAGGTAGGTATTAGGTATATCGTATATATATTATATAAATATATCATATTGTATATACTCGGTGTCTCGGAACCTAACCTAAATAGCAAAAAGCATGTTTCGTTTGCGGTGATCAGACTTGGCAAACGTTTGTATTCCTAGTTGTGATCAGATTGTGATTGTGTAAATTAATATACAATTATGTAGTTATGACTTATACATAGTGTATGGTAAATAATTTAATATTTTTAACACGTCAGTTTATATTTAGCTTTCAACTTTCGTTATAAATATTAAATATGGATATTAATTATAATTTATAAAGCAAATATACATTCAGAACTATAGAAGTTTAACTAATAACGAATATTCAAGCATTTTACTCAAGAATTGTACTCAATATATACCTACATAATTGTTGTGTTAAAAAACCAGTAGGTATACACGATGTGCGTACCTAACCTAACCTACCTCAAATCTATACGAAAAAAAATATTTTATTTGTATTATACCTATAATAATATAAAGTTGATATAACTATATAAGCATAAGTATATGAAGTGTCGAAGTATATACGTGTATATGCATAGCAATATAATAAGTACGTGCTTTGCAGTGTGCGTTACGATGTATATCAATTTAGGTATATAAAATAAATTTTATTTTTTCGCTATAGCTTAATATACTATATCAACCCTATCGTATTGTTGGGGACTGGAAAAAATATACACTTTCCTCGTGTAGGATTCGAAATCGTATTGCTCTTAAACCTATATTGATATAATATTAATAATTTACAATTCTGACATACGAATAAACTATAAACACAAATCAGACATCGTCGTTTCTTGAATCTTGATTTATAGAAATAGAGGTAAGTACGTCTTGAGGGTTCTCAGTTTTGTCTCAGGGATACCAGGCCCGTAGCCATGGGGGGCGAGAGGGGACGTTTCCCCCCTAAACCCAGTCGTTGACAATCCTAAAAATATTAAAAATATTAGAAAGACATTGTTTTTATATATAATGTCCCCCCCAAAAAGTTTACTTTGCCCCCCACCTCAAAATTTAGTCTGACTATATGGGTCTGGGACAGACTCGGTCTCGTAATGCCTATTTCCATATTATCATATTTGCTTATTAGATACTTTATAAACTAAAGATTGTAAATTTTCTATTTATTTTAATGATAAAAAAGAGATAAGCGAAAAAGAGATTAATCTGAATTATTAGCTAGTATATATATCATTGTACCTTTGTTTTGACGACCACTCGATGCAGTAAGCAATTAATCGATTTACATTCTATATATATAGCAATTTTCTTTTCTTAACGAGGACGTCCAATTTTGGAGGGAACATAATATTGTATAATGTATTAATGTATATTATAATATACAACTATAATAATAACGGTATATATATAATGAAAGGGAGGGTCCAACAATAACATAAATCACCGCAGGTTTGTGAGGGGGCTTGTAATTATATTTGAATAAATTCAATAACATTCGAATATACATGATCTTATATTTATTGGGTTTAGTTTTTTTTTCACAATATAATACAGTGCGGCTGGATATATAAGTTAAAGAGAAAAAAAATATTTAGGTTCAGTTTGTACTCCTTCCACCACCACCACACAGACACACACACACACACACACACACGCGCACACGCACAAATGGTTACGCCACTGGGCGTTGTACGTGTAGTAGGGTGTTATATATTATTATACCTACCTATGTACGACAACTACAATTTCTAGTATTATAATAATAATAATAATAAAATCACACCGCATGTGGTATAGTATATATTGTATATTATATTATACCTATATAATAATTAAGTTAAATATATATATATATATATATATATATACCCGCCGATATTTCCTTATGATTCGCTGCGAAAAAGGCTTCGGACGAGTGCTTGTGTGCACCGTGCACATAATATAATGAGTATAATAATAACGCATTATATAGGTGTGTAATATACGTATGGTGCGATTACACACTCGCACGCGCCCGCGAACGTTCCGTACAATATTTCACGGGTTGTTAACGTGCGGCACGACAGGGTTAATATTTTAATAATAAAAACAGTATAATATATATTATATTGTGAGCTGCATCTTTAACCCATCGTCAGAGCACATATGGGTTATTAGTTATTACTATTATTATTATTATAAAAAGGAGATTCCGCAGCTGAGCTACATGCAATACATTGACAACTGTAATTTTACGCGCGCATTTAAATGTGTACCTACGTAGTAGGTACTTACTGTTTTTATTATTATTTATTATTGTTATGTCCCGACTTCCTTAATCTAGTTCAAAGAGCGGTACCGTCTTATTTTCATACACGAAAATCGCGATAATAGCCCATGTTGGACCGTCGCGGTATACTGCTGCAATGTATATCGATATTCATATCATATCCATGGGCGCCCATAAGTAACATTTTAGGGGGGGTCAAAATAAAAAAATTCTCAAATGTATGGTTATAAAGATAATAATAATATTATAATAATATTTATTGAGATACAAGTTTCAAATATTTTTTGTCTAGGGGGGGGCAAGTGCCCTATCTTGCCCCTCCCAATGGGCGCCCATGATCATATCTCGCAAATTATTACAATAATAATATTATATCAAATATGAATGAGACACCACATGGATATAAAAGGTATCAGTATGTTGTATAGCTATTACCCACAACGGTACCCCAAACACCAATCATCTGCAGCGATTTAAGAGAACGTTTTTACGTTTTTTTTTATGCTCAGTTCTACTGTTGCTACTATGAAAGAGAACAATACCATTTACTTCTTTTTTCCTACCACTTTTTTTATTATGTGTTTGAATATTAAAATTACTTGGGTTAGCAGTATTTGTTAATATTAATTTTCCAGAAGCTTCAACAAACTCTGATAATTCAAAATGAGCACTGCAGAGTCTACTTGATTTATAGTAACAGAAAAATTTTTCTTTGGACAAGATCTAACCATTTTTTTTCTATTTTCATCATCAGGAAATCTTGAATACAAAATTTTAGGTCAAATATTTATTTATTTATTTATTTTATTTAACAGACATTAGTCCAATTTACATAGGTAGGATATAAATTAGATACAGTTAATTTAGAGATACAATACAGAATATATATATGACAAACAAGTTAAAATAGTTTAATTTAAACAACAAAAAGAAAAGGAGATAAAATACATATACGTCAATAATATTAAATGTAAAAAAAATTAATTAATAGAGAAAAGTCTAAAATATTTTCTGCATTTCCAGTGCATAATAATATACTATAATATATTGACAAGACATAGTTTTAAGAGTATTGTTTTATATAAAATAATTCCTTATTTCGAATATTATATTTTTTTGGTTTTAAAGTGATGTAAAATATTATAATAAATAATTTTACTCATGTTACCGAAATAACTTTATATTTTTGGCAATACCATCGCGATTATTACAACCATAAGCACAACACTTATAAGGCATGTTTGAATTAATATTTAATGACAATGTTTAAAAGTGAAAATCAAAAACGAAAAAAACAAACAATTTTTAAATCAAATTAAATTTGGTTAATAATTATTATCAATTTTAAATTAATGCGATAAGATCCATTGGCCTCTTATTAAATGGCGGATGGTGACTTCACGTCTTATCAACAGTTATCAATGTAGTTTATTTTATATATCTGTGCAAAATATAAAAAAAACCTATCGAGGTGCTTTAGAGTTTATAGATAATATTCTTATCTATTTAAATTTGATTATAAGTCAACTCACTCTAATGACTAATATTAAAAATAAAACTGCAGATGATTCTTCTGAACGTAAATTTCGCTACGTTTATGCGTTAAAATAATACGGAAACTATACGTAGTGTTCGGTGGTTTAGTCCTTTTCGTAGAGTAAAAGTAGATACTCTATATGGTCCTCTTGTAAGACGAGCTTTTAGTTTACCGCGCGTAAACGGTATCAGACCGCACGGGATTTACACGGTATACGTACTATGTATTAATAAAGTGTCATCATATAACGGAGGAATAAGCGCGGGTTAAGCCACCGCATCTAAGTCTCGAAAAAAACTGGAGTTTATCGCCGCGGTTTAAAAGGAAAAAAAATACGGCTCCGAGCTCTCATATATATAATATATATATGTATATGTATACAAAGTATATATAAAATATAGGTTGTCACCGACTCACTACTTTTTCGCTCCACCAAACTCGGACCCCAAATCCGCCTACACAAGTCGGCGGATAAGGGTGGGAGTGGCGAACACATAAAATATATAATATAAATAAGCATCAATAATATATATATTATATTATATGCGTATTGTATACACGAATCATACACACGTTGTATACATGTAAATAATATAATACACTATATGCATATTATGTATTATATTATCATATTATATTGAGGCGTTCGGGCGACGTACGATGGGCTGTTCCGAGAATCTTCACAGCATCCCCTGCAGATATATCGCACTGCACCGTGTTTAATAATATTATTCACGACGTATATGGAACCGTATTATCGCCGTCGTACGTTATTATTATTATACGGACGTGTTGTAAAAAGTAAAAACGCATATATTATTATATACGAGTACGTATTATTATAGTCGCGTACGGTCCTCTGCGCGATTGAACGACACGTATACGCGCGGAATACGGATGATGCAGCGCTTTAGTATACGATATAATATAATGGTTGGTTATATAAGGCTGAAGTTGATGGCTTTATAGCTGTTTTTTTTTTTTTTTTTTTTTGATTCATAGTTCTTAGACGATGTTTTTCTAGCTGAAAAATGTATTTTAATCATTTTAATAATAAGTAATAACGCACACGAATCTAAATATTATACCTGATTTTAGTCAAGTTTTAATTCTTATTCATTTGACAAAATATTTGTAATTTTTAAATATATGCCTATTATATAACAAATAACAAAATATTATAAAAAATGTTTACAAAAATGAAATTCTACTACCAACATTGTATTGTATTTTATTATTTAATGTAAAATATATTTGATTCATAAAATGTAATTCATTAAAATTAACTATAGAAAAAGTACCTATAATTTATTTTACTATATTTTTATTGTTTTATACATTTTTTTTTTTCATAAGGGCGTTTTTAGATTATACTTGCATTGTTACAGGTCAACTTCCAAGCCTTATTAGTTATGGTATTTATTTAAGTGCATTATTCCAGGTACGCACATACATATTATGTCCTATATACTGCGTATATACGATGTGACTTTCATTATAGATTAAATCATAGGTGATAAGTAAATACACTGCGTACACACAACAGCGCGCATATACAGGGTGTCCCACGGAGATCTGACAAATGAAATAACTTTTGTTCTAATTAATATTTTTAAAAAATTTCTTTTAAGTATAATTCATTGACAATTGCACTACAT
>VUJU01000723.1:57855-85965 GCA_009835225.1 Aphis craccivora | reverse complement strand
AAATATTTCAAATCGTTTGAGGATAAATCGTTATCGTTATTGTTATCGGTACGTTATTTCTTAAAAATTTAAAATTCAAAGGGACTTAAAATTTTTCCTATAATGATGTTACGAGTTTTCTCTATAGCTATTCGAAGGAAAACTTATGGAAAACTTAGTGTTGTATTTTTAATACTTAGTTATAAACACAAAAAATGTTATGATTTTTCAACTTCAAAAGTACTTGCAAATTTTCGCGTTTTCGACATATTTCATAAAAATTTGAACTATAAACGCTTATAAAAAAAAGTTGTGACTAACGATTTTTAATTTTTTTTTAGCTACAATAAGAATAACTCATAAGGAACCTTCATTAAATTTTCAAAATTTTTCTATCGACACTTCAAAAAAAAATTCTCATAAAAATCGAAAAGGTCTATGGTCTATAATAAATAACTCAAAAAAAGTCAACATTTTTTTGAAAATTTAACTGTATATAGATAACACTGACCTTAACATTTGGTGGAAGTTTCGAGTATTTACAGTGATTAGTTTTTGAATTACAACCATATAAAAAAAATCAATTTGGTCGAAAGCTGGTTTTGCGTAAAAATTCCCGTTTTTCCGTTATTTTTTTTTTTTTTGTTTTTCTTTTTTGAAAACTGTTGGAAAATGTTTAATTTTGACTTCTATAATGCAACAAGGATATTCACTTTTACATCGAAACCACCCTCAAAGTTTGAATTTGGAGCATTATTTCGACTAGTTTTTTTTTTATGCGTTATATTGTATTATAATTTATAAGTCGATGAAATCAACATAGAAAAATATCCAGCCGAATCGATAAAACCCCAGCCTACAAATAATGTAGAAGTAGGTATATGAACGAATAAATATAATAAATATATATTTTTGAATTTTTTCCACACACGAGTGGTTTCGGGTCGTTTTTGGTGTGAAAAAAAGCGATCTTAGCAATAACTCATAGTGAACACTAAACACTTTAATACGCTAGACTACCGTAAGTGAAATCCGCTGCAAGTATAAATAATAATAACACTATTACTACTATTTTATATAATGGTCGAGTAGGATTCAATAAAAGTGTGAAGTGAATTTATTATTGTTTGCGGGCCATTCCAATATAGAGTTACTCAAACATAATCTGTAATTTGGTAATCTCGAAATATATTGCAATGAAAATGCTTTTAGCCAGACACTTTCAATTACAGGTGTAGTAGTGTATTACTTATATTTACATAGGTACATTTTATATTTTATATTTTTTATTTTATACTACATGGTACTATAGTTAACTTTGTAATAAAATTATAAATCGTGATCAGATTTTAGTTGACATTCTTGTACAAGTACGCACAAACAAATAATAAAATAAAATATATTTTACAGAGTGATTCATGAAACATATTCATCTCCTTTTTTTTAATAATGTAGTTATTAAAAATTTGATAATTGGAATTGTTTATATAATCCTACAGAGTATATCTATAAGTTCTAGATATTATTTTATACTGCTTAAGAAGTGCTTTGTGGAGATATAAACTTCTGTTTTGAAAATAAGAACCCGAGTTTGCTAGCATAAGTTTGTACTGAAACATCTGAGTAATTTGAATACATTATATTTAAGTACACTGAAAAATTCAAAAATGAGAATTTTAATAGACTAAGGAAAAAATGGGGGTGAGCATTATTGACGAATTATTTAGTATAATAAGATATAGGTTTGAGTATAAAATTGTGTAGGTATTATTTATTTTTACGATCACTAAGGCCTACGATTTTGATTCGCGTAAAATATTTATTACATAATCATTAATAGTATATTATATTTCAGGATGCACATGCGTATGAACACGAGTATATAGGTTCACACTACAGGTACACGTGACGATTTATTTAATCGAAGGAAAACTGTTAAGGTTTTTCAAATATAAAGTTCTGCAGCGTTCACTAATTCATAAACAATGTACATTATATATAATATGATTAATAAAATATAGTATTAAAACGATTAATATCACTCAACGGATTTTATTGTGGCAAAAGTATTTTCCTATCGAAGCATAATTAAATTCCACCGTTGTAGGATGCTTGTACAACAGTAGCTGTACTTACACTTTTTTAGAGCGTGCAAATTAAATTGAGCACGTTATATTCTTGGAAATTATTTAATAAGACTTAACACTGCAGCTACTATACAGTTTTGTCTAAAATATAATATAATGAAGAAGTATAGAAAGTTTAATAATATAATATTGTACTACACCATAGACGAGCTTGTGTATATATTTAAATTGAATGATGTAAAATGTGTAGTATACAAATATAACTATTATTTCCTTAAATTAAAAAAGAAATTGATCATTATCTAGTATAGGAATTATATAATATTATATTAAAACTGTTGTAAAACGCGCGTTTGTTTTTTACCGTACGCTATTCATCTGTACTACTAAGTGAATACTATGTACTATATAGTATAATATATTGTACATATTATTTATAGTTGGTATATAGCTAATTTTTTTAGCTTATATAAGTATATCAATTTTTCACAAGTAAATCTATTATATGTGTTTATAAAAAACATGAAAATGCACTGTCTATGTTCTATGTATGATAATATTAATAACATTACGAAAATCGAAATATTATTGTGTAGTTTATAGCCGGGTATAAAATAATACAGAAAAAGTATATAATAAAAATATATTAGGTGTAGCCAAAAGTTAAAAGTTCTAACCAGCTTTGTTTATGAATGAAATAGGCAGTATGAAATGGTATATAATTTAAAAGCATTGAAAAAAAGATAATAAAACTATTGAAAATGTTCATGTAATTAACAATTTCAAGCAATTTACCTATTATACTAATTAATATTATGTATCCTCCTATATTATATTAATAATGTATTAATACATACAACGAATGGCTATATGTTTGATAATAACTAAATATATTATAATTTTATAATTCGTTGTTGTATACTTCAGTTATTCTTTTATGATTAAACATTTTATTTTTTTTTATGGAATTCTAAACAACCATGAACTGTATTATAGATATTATAGTATAGATATATAATTATAGGAAGTATTGCTCGATGTAGGTACTCAATGTTATTGTTCATTTTTTCATTGTTATTTTTCCCACCGACTTCAAAAAAAAAAAAAAAATAAAAAAAAATAAAAAAAATAAATAGAATTAATAACATAATATAATATTTATTTATGTATATCCCCGAACGAGAACTAAATTATTATTTTATTTGTTATATTTACATATTATTTTGAATGATATACTTACAAGTTACATCAAAATGTAGCTTGTTAACGTTTGGTTGAAAAAAATATGTACTAAACAAAATGCCCAACTATTGTACTTATTATAGTTATTATACAAATTGGTACTTCACAGATTTTTGGAACAATTGTTAAGACCAGCACCTCAACGCGTTACTAATTAATCAGTTAACATTATGGCATTGCTAAATATATGGGCCTATATTTTATTTACATTATTTGAATATATTGTATATTTTACTATACCATTATTACTCTATATACTGTGTACTTTTAAAGTAAGATATGATTTTATTTTCACTTATTGCATTTAAATACTGACGATACGCGTAAATAAATATTAAACTATATTATATTTATATTATAATATATAGCTAGCAAGCTATTTAACCATTATTAATTCGCTAATTACTTACGTCCGTTTTAGATAAATGTATTCATACTATTATACCTACGCCCTAATTATTATATAGCTATTAATTCAGCACTAGATATTACCATGCTCATTCGTCAAACTTTAATTACCTACTCAGTTATTCTAATATGTAATTTTCTTCATAATATTCATATATATATGCTTATTATTATTATTCATACTGTAATTATTACCTAATCGTTCTAATGTATTATTATTATTAATATGTTATATGTTATACAGTTAGTAATTTTGTAATTGTTGAAATCAATGGTTTAATATTTGGCTTATAAAAGAAAAAAAAAATAGTAAACTGAATCTAATAAATTTACTTATTTATTATTAGATGTCGTAGAAATAATCTTGTTTAACAATTTTTACGAAACTCAAATAATGTTAAATATTTGACAATGAGACAAGCAACATGATTATAATATATATAATACATATTAAATATATATAATATAATGATATACAAAGTATCATACAATAAGTATTGCATTTGGTTTTGATAACTATCCATTGGATTTAACGTGCACAAGTGTAACAAGTATATTTTGGAAGGAAAATCTGTGTACTTCAAGCAATTCTTGCTGACGATAAAAATATTTTTAAAATTAAAACAGATAAATCTAACAAAAACACAATAGCTAGGTATGTATTAAACATTTTTTTTTCTTATTTGAATAAAAATACTCAATACGGAATATTGTCAGATTCGCGGGAAAGGGAATAGTAGCCATGACTTGGTTAAGAAATTCGATGCGGTCCAATTACTATATATATATATATATAAGCCCGTGTCTACAGTTTTTTTTTAACGATTACTTCCAATCGATAATGAAATGTTTCTCATTCTGACATGAATTACACCTTATCTAATTAAAAATAAATTGAATTTGGTGTATATAGTATTATTTTAATTTCCACAATCAGGTTTGTTTGTAATTTTTTTTTGAATCCAAGCTATTTCAATTTTTCCACGACAATCAAAGTACTTCGAAGGAAAATCAAATTATTTGTATAATATCCCACTTATATTATTTTCTTTTTAAGTTATATATTTATAATTATATATTTTTTTTTTGTTTTTTCGTTGTAAATTACGTTGTATTTTATTAAAACGCAGAATACGAATAAAATATTCAAACGTTGTAACTTATAGAGATGCTTTTTTATTTTATTTTACATAATAAAATAATTATATTATAACAATTAACAAGTGTTGGATAGTTTTTTCTCCAAGATAATATTTTCTCAATTAATAATATTTACTTGAATGTGCCATATTTGTTGTTTTATAAAATGTGTTTATCATGTCCGATCAATATATTCTCAAGATTCAAATTTTTATTTTTATTAGAGATTTGGAAATGTAGGAAGAATCATAATAATAAATTGAGATACAGATTATGTAATTAAAATAAAAATAAAAATAATTTAAATACATAAATGAATAAATTAGTTACAATTGCAAAGTTGTAAATTAGTTGTAAATTGCATTTAAACTAATTATAGATCTGTTCATTTTAGTTAAATCAAGTATTTTAATTACATACATAAACAATTATATTTGCAAATTTGTTTCCAAATCATCAAACTGAAATCTTTATTTTAGATAAATTACGAAATAGCTCTGTTTGATATGTCTTTATACTTGACTTTTTAGTATGACAAATTCTTTTATTTATACCAGTGGTTTCTTAAAATACACTTTACCCTAATACATTTTCCAGTCTGAAATTTTACTTTTATATTGGATTCAAACATTTTGCATTATAAACTATAATGTACCTAAATAAAATATCCCCTGTGTCTGTTCACTACAGCGTTCTGTACAGAGATTATTAAAAATTATCTATAAAGAAATATATAAGATAATCAGATATCAGATAATTTATTGACATTTTATCTAGATAATATAATTAACAAAACTTCAAATATTTATATAAATAATAGATAAAAGATTATAAAATTAATCTAGATAAAAACCAGATAGTTTAAAACTTTAAGTTGGTAAAATAATGGTCTTAATATAAATATACTGCTATAATACTAGTTTATATAAGTTAAAAATTTAAAATGTGTATAATAGTAAATATCCTGGTGTTTTAAATATGATTACCCGTCGGTGTATATCTATGGATAATGAATAATATTTTATTATGAAATAACCATAGTACCTAAATCACTCGTAATAAATAAAAAACTAAAAGAATAACATTATAATAAAATAAATTATCTATACTCTGAAAAAACAAACGATTCCTTCACAAAAAAAATTTAAAAAGTAAAATTAAGAACTTTGTTACAAAAAATGATCTAGATAATATACATACCTAAGAAATATTTTATTTAAATTTGATAGATAAAATAAATTTTAAATTGTTTTTAACTAGATAAAGTAAGTAACAAATAAAATATTAATAATATTGCACAATTCTGTTTTCAAGTAATTATAATATACACGTAGTTGTAATAACCGATTTTAATTTAAAGCATTTGAAGTATGTTTTATTTTTCATCATACGCTACAAATAACTTTGTTACAACATTAAATAGTATTTTTTTTTTTTTTTTAGATTAAAAAAATCATAGGTATCTTCCATTTTTGTTTTGTATGCAATTAATATATTTTGACATTTGGCTAAAAAAATAATATTTGCATTATACACGCAAAACAATAAACGTGGTTCAATTCGATCCATATACCACAACCAAAATTACATTATAATGATCAGGGGTGATATCATAATAGAGGTTGTAACCTTATTACCTGGTACCCAATTCCAATAATATAGCCAAACTACATGCGTCATCAAAGCATTATTTATATTATGTCAAAACGTGTGCGACAATTCCATTATGTGCGATTCGTTTGGTATAATATAGTATTCTGCTAATGGATTGTATCGTACAATATAATAATATAACTAAGATGACAAATCATCAGTTACGACGGTAAAAGTCATAATAGTATTTTATTTAGATTTTTTTGTTAGACGACAAAAGAAATTGAATAATATAATACATGTAAAATAACATTGTGGTATATACTATACACATGTATTAAAATGAACTGTACTGTAACTAAGCGTATGTTGAGAATTTGAACTGTAAACGGTTCCGTGGAGAAATTTGATCTCATACTATGTTATTAGGTACGTGAAAAATAACGATTTAATCATGGTTGAATTACTGTTTTAATGAATGGCCTGAGCATTATGTTACGCTACAGCCAAATTGATTTTCACGTAGATCAAATTCAGAAGTGTATTAAAACTGTATCGCAAGGATAAAATCATTATTATAACTGGTATTTAAAATAGCACTATCAAAAAACAACAATATAACGTTAAACATTTATATTATGTTTAACGTTTAACAGAATAATAAATAATAAATAATAATTCAACACACTAACTGTTCACTAACAATGATATATATTTTACAACTTACACAAAAACTCGAGTAAACAATCATTGACATAATTTAACATGATGTAAATAGACGTCAAACTGAATTATAGTATTTTAAATCGTATATCATGGGAACCGCAGAATACGTAAAAAAGACAGAAATAGTACCTATGTGGTGAAAGCCAAACACTAGAAATGTAGTCAAACACTCACGAATCATAAAATAAAAAATACACTAATGTTTTGTGTAAAATTCGCAATACAAACGTCGTACCTATGTGACACGAAATGGTTACAGTGAAATGTACTGTGCAAAACGTGTTTGTATAGAAATGGAGTGTTTTGTGATACACATGCGTAGTGCATCGATGTATTTTTTAAGAAATGCGATTTTTAAGTAAATATTTTAATTGAAAAAACACCATGTACATTACAAATTGAGGTTCGGGATCAGCCAATACGCACGCTGATGAATTATGCGTATGATATTATGGGCATGTACCTGCATGCTAACACGTGCGTATGTGTTTACCTACATAATAATTTATAAAGGGTTAGGTAATGGTCTCGAAATAGACATATAACTCGAAAATACTTTATAAACCGATTATTATAAACCGTTCTCCTTCTGGTGCGGTATGTGCAATAATCGATCAGAACATAATGCCCAAAACATATCGCGCATCCACGCAAATATAATGGTAAGGAAAATATAAAATACATAATAATATATATAATATTATGCACAAGTGTTGACGAAAACCATCGTTGTAGTTTTTTCCATTCGATCGGATTCTTGTTTGATATAATAATAATATATTATTTAGATTCAAGACGAAATATATGACTCAATCATCTATGTATAATAATAATATATACTTGAAGGTGTGTTGACGATTTAACAACCTGACACCTGTCGTTAAAGTACTATGAAGAGACGCATTACGTTCTAAAAACGTGATGCGGGGATTCGGAGCACGGAGACTTACGTCATATTTTCATAATATTCCCGTGAGCGTGTCAAACAAAATACCAAATGTCCTGACTCCCAAGTACAAAATTCCCCAGGAAGATAGAAAAAATCAAAATCAAAAATAAAAAAGGTATAAAAAAAAATAGGAAACGGTCTACTGTACAGTAGGTATCGAGGCCTGAGGGTATCAATGAGGATAACGCGCATCACTGCGATAATGTATGCTTTAAATTTAAATAAAAATAAATGGTAAACAATTATAAACGAAAAATGATTCTGAGAAAAAACGGTCTGTCAGTTTATATTTTATTAAACCGTTATTAAAACAATTTATTTTACTTTGACTAATATAGTAGACTAATTTTTTTTTCCGAAAAAATTACATTAGAGGATGGCACTCTGTATGAATAATAAACAATATACTTAAGTACATAAAAATTTTTAAAAGTTTTAACCCATGAATAATATTTTTAAATAGTAAATAATTAAACTTGTTATTCTTTATTTAAATATTCAATTTCGTAATAATTTGATTTTCCATGTCGATAAAAAAAGTGCTTATATATTTTTTGGTTTCATTATAAATTCTTTATGGGTAATTGTTATAAATTATTATCAATTTTTAACTATAAAAGTGGGTAAGTAAGTATCGCTCTGCTGTACATTAGGTGCCGTATGGTTCATTATTATATATTATAGGAGTGTTGAATTTGAATCCAATGATAGGTATCATTGTATATTTGTATACGAAAAATGATTCTGAACGGAGATAATTTGTCAGACTAGGATATAATTTCCAGTGGTTAGTGAAAAAGGTGGCTTATGTTTTAATGGCCTGAATACACCAAACTTTAAGTTCTTTTATAATTAAAGTAAGCTAAACTTATGAAAAATCTTGTATTAAATTTTCAACTCTTATAGCTACTTATATAAAAAATTTTATGAACTATACCTACAAAATAATTTGCAAATATTCATGATTTTGACGAATTTTTGTCAATATTTGAACTTCAAATGCTAATAAAAAAAAATTGTGCTTATGTATTCTTATAATTTTTTAATCACTATACGAATAACTTATGAGGAACTTTGTACTAAGTTTTCAAGTATTTTGATAGGGTCAAAAAAATTTTATCGACACTTAAAAAAAAATTTTTAGAAAAATTGAAAATTTCAGTTGTCTATAAATAGGTAGCTCAACAAAAGTCAAAATATTTTGAAAATTAAATCACGTAAAGAAAACGCCAATCTATATAACTGGTAAAATTTTCAAGTATCTATGACTTATACTTTTTGAATAATAACAAATATTTCAAATCGTTTGAGGATAAATCGTTATCGTTACGTTATTTCTTAAAAATTTAAAATTCAAATAGACTTAAAATTTTTCCTATAATGATGCTACGAGTTTTCTCTATAGCTACTCGAAGGAAAACTTAGTGTTGTATTTTTAATCCTTAGTTATAAACACAAAAAATTTTATGATTTTTAAACTTCAAAATTACTT
The DNA here is from genome assembly GCA_009835225.1 of Aphis craccivora. Lineage (NCBI taxonomy): Eukaryota > Metazoa > Arthropoda > Insecta > Hemiptera > Aphididae > Aphis > Aphis craccivora. The sequence goes on along the minus strand of VUJU01000723.1, from coordinate 76,349 downwards.
GCAAATTTTCGCGTTTTCGACAGATTTCGTAAAAGTTTGAATTATAAACGCTTATAAAAAAAAATTGTGAATAGCGATTTCTAATTTTTTTTAACTGCAATTAGAACAACTCATAAGGAATCTTGTATTAAATTTTCAACATTTTTTTATCGACACTTCAAAATAAAATTTTCATAAACATTGAAAATTTCTATGGTATATAAATAACTCAAAAAAAGTCAAAATTTTTTGAATGTTTAACTGTATATAGATAACACTGACATATATTTGGTGAAAATTTCGAGTATTTAATAGTATATTAATATAAATATAACAGTAATTAGTTTTTGAATTACAACCATATAAAAAAATCAATTTGGTCGAAAACTGGTTTTGAGATAAAATTCCCTTTTTTCCTTAATTTTTTTTTTTGTTTTTCCCGGCGCTTTTGAAAACTATTAGGAAATTCAAAAAATGACTTCCCAATGCACAAACTAGATTCATTTTCCTACAAGAAACCACCCAGAAAGTTTGAAATTGAAGCATTATTTTGACACGTTCTTGTGTACACAGACACAAAAAAAAAAAAAAACACACAACATTGTAAAATCAATACATTCATCGCTCCGCTCAGAATCTAAAATTCTACATTTTATAAATTGTTAATTAAATAAAGTAGTTTGCAAATTTTTGTTATTTTATTCGGAAATTTAACTTAGATTATTTATAAAATAAAATTATGGTTTTGTATTTTTAAATAACTATAAAAACTTGTAAAGAATATTGCATTACATTTTTAAACATACCAATAAAAAAAATATAAATTATTTATTAAATAAATAAATATAAATAGATACATTTTTTTTATTGATATTTATATAAAAAAAGTCAAATTTCAAATTTGTATAAATAACTCAAATCAGCCTAATACACTATCAAATAAAAGTGATGTAATATACTATATAATTGATCCCTATATATTATTGAAAAAATGTTTTATTTTTTTTGATACCTAAAATTTAGTTTCTAAAGAATTGTAATAAATTGAAAATAAATTGCAAGAATAAAAATTAGTTTCACATGGGAAATAAACTAAAAGAATACCAAGATAAAAAATGTATAATATACAAAGTAGATAATAACTTTATAATATATGCGAAAGAAGATCCGTGTTTTTAATCTTTTATTTTTAAACTTGGTATCGTAGGTACTTGTTTTACTATTTTTTATAAAGTATGTATTAGTATTGATAACTGAACAACTGCATTAAACAAATTTGATGTTGACAATATTTATAATACCTATGTGCAGTACGTGCATACTATTATAAAGCTGATATACATATATCATGTTTAAGATTTTGGTATTTTAATATTTAATTTATAGTGTAGGTATATCAATGATCTGGATAAAACAGTACCTACTAAATATTAAATGATACACATTTTATTTAACTTATTTTGCAATTTATTACGCAATAATCAAAATTAATGTTATAGATTTGAGACGATTTTTATTATGATTTCGATGAAATGATCTTTATCAAGAATCAAACCTTTAATAAAAGCATTAAACAGATGTCTTTATTAGTTTCATTGGTTTGTGTATATATGTACATTATTACTGTTTGTATTCAGCAGACGGATATTTGGCACATATTTATTAAGAATAAACATTGATATCGATAACATTTTTGATTTTCTTTGTATCAAACAAAAAAATATATTTTAATGACCTCTCTTTTACAATGTGTCTGTTTTTGCAATACCTATACTTTTAGAAAGCATCGCGTATAAACGTTGAAGCTTTGTACATAAAAAAGGAAAAGACGTAAAAAACGATCATCTTGCATTCTTTGCCACGCACATAAAATTGTATTATAATAATATTACATGTATATATGTATATTTAAGATTTATTTAGGATTTATTTCCCAAACCTCACCCGGAATGACGTTCACGGGTCGTTGAAGAGGAATAACGAGTGCTGGTCTAATTTATACGTACTGAATTTGAATCCTTTTTATTTTCGTTTTGAATTTTTTGCTTTATTACAGCACATTTCTTATTTATCCATAGTTACCGTTTAGGACTCTAGAGGATTATTGACTGCAGTGTAGTAACTAGAAGTCATGTATCACTAGTTTGAAATGGTTAGAATTTATTATTAAAACTAATTGCGACCTTCCTAACAAAATTTTCAAATTAAAGTTATAGTTTTTATTAATTTTATGTAAACATTACTTTAAAAGAAATAACTAGTGAGGAGAGAAATGAGGCTGTACTATATTAAATTTGTGATATCCCTATGAGAGTCGCTGATTAGTATAACCTCAAGGTAGTAAACTTAATAGAATTGTTTGCGCTTAGGTGGTTTATGAAATTCATTATGGTTTAGGTGAAAAGGTATAACGTGTTGAGCAAATGTTAAATAGAGGAAAATTTACTTGGGTGAATTTTACAATGAATTTCTTCGTGAATATCTGTAAATATAAAATTTGTTATAATAACAAATCATATTTATTTTGTTTATTTTATTGTATTTATTAAATAAAAATCTGGTTAAGTTGCTCTGATATACAGTAAATAAGACACTAATATATTATGTGATGATTTAATGTTTCAAGTCCTTGCAAATAATATTTTTTGAATTACAATAAAATAACAAAACCCGTTATTTTCCGTTCAAATATGCAATTTTGTTAACATTTTAATTTCAAATATTTTTAATAAATTATGCATATTTTTTTAGAATTTTTTGTTTCAATAAAAAATACTTACGAGGAATTTTTATTAAATTTTCAAACCTTAAATGTTAAAATTAAAAATGTTATGCATTTTGAACTACAAATTAATTTAAATATTCTTGTAATTATTTTAGACTAGATCAAAATTTAAATTCTAAATTCTTATAGAATATACCTAATCATTAACTTATTTCGAAAATAAGAAAAAAGGGTTTAAGTGCCAATCACCTGTAAAGAACTCAAGAACATTTTGTGAATTACATTTTTTCTAAAAAAGCTTATATAAAATATAAATGATGAATATTTCAAGTACGTATCTACGGTTATTTACATTTGAATTACAATACTCGTATAAAAACAAAATCTATTTTGATGAAAACTGTTGTTAGGTAAATATTCTTGTTTGTCGTTAATTATTTTTATGTTTAACTCAAAATATTTTTTAAATTAGGTAGACAATAAATATTTTTTTTACCTTCCTTCTCTTAAGTACAAATTATTACATCTAATCTAATTTTAAGCTATCACTTAAAGATTGATGCATTCTTATAGCTCCTAGTAGTGATGTCAGGCGTCAAAAAAAAAAAAAAAAAAAAAAAAACAAGATCATTGTTTAACAAATACATGCTCCACTAATAAATTTATGATTATATGTTTTCACTTTGCAATATTTCAGTCTCGTTGCTATATATTATATTCTAATAATTAAATTTAATTAGGTTGGACTTTTCGTATTAAGAATTTAAAATCTGAATTTGTAATAAAAATCAATAACGTGATGAATTATACTCAGCCATTCGGATGAACTGAATAAAATTGTAAAATTTAATGCAGTGAAATACCTTAAACCCATTGGTTATATTTAAATTAAGTTCAGTCATTAAATTAGGAGGGAAAATCTTAAAAAATATTTTTATAGAATAATTTGTCAATTGAATTTCGTATTTATTGGAGCTATTTTCATTAATTATTATGTTCTACATATCAGTCATTTTATTTTGTTCATTTGACAAATATCAAATTTTTTGTCAAAAAAAAAGTTAACCAATCAATGAATTAACGAACTCATAATTATTAAAATATTGTTTTAACATAATTCTACGTTTTGGGATTTTTCTAAATTTTAAACTAGTATTACAAATTTATAACAAATGGAATTGACAATAAATAAATTCACAAGTTAGAAATGAATTAATAATAGTGTCATAAAGCAGCTTCTCAAAACTGAAATAAAATCTAGGTACGTCTTACACATTTTTACCAACTAACTTAGCTTACAGTTTTTTATTCAAACTCATTGAATAAGACTTATTTAAACACATAGCAGTTTTTATGCGGGAGAAATATGATTGATGATAATTAATCTGTGATTTTTAACGGGATGAGCAGTGATTGTGCGGGAATTGAAAATGTGCAAACTCGTTCCAATTAAGATAATGATATATAATATACATTTATAGATTAATAATAATAATGAAAATTCTCGTGGGCTTACCCGTTGTCGTAACGCGAGTTCCGGCGGATTTCCGGTCTGGAAACGTTGTATAGTAGACGGCATTGTTGTTTCGAAGATCCACTAGCTATCGGGTAGAAATGGTGGTCGACTGCGGCGTACCTGCAGTACGATGGTGGTTTGCAACCAGCTTCCCAATACTCGTATAGATTTTCGTCTAACAATCAAAAACGGATAATATGAATAATGTACACAACAACATTTGAGCGGTTGACTCTAAGTTTGAGGTAATTGAAATAACAATTTTAAAATATCCACATATAAAATTGTTGTACTATTTTTAAAGTATTAAATATATTTGTACATAAATATTAAAATACCTACGTGTAATTAAAAATAGCATATAAAACGATTAAAGTTTTGTGTATTTATAGCTATTGTTATACGTAGGTAGTATTTATGTATTGAAAAATTCCTTTATCTGTTTTTATGTTTGTTCTTGGTTTTTATCAAAGATTTTTTTACAAATATATTATATAGAATCCATATTAGAAGTTATTCGAGATTTAAAACTGTTTTGACAACTTAAATACGTTCATCCTTTGATACGCATTTTTTTTCTCTGACGTAAACTTGACAAGTAATGACGAATTATACACATTAAAACATAAAAATAGTCTCTGACATCATTACTGTTATTGCGATTGTAGACCATTTGTTCGTGATATCGGCACCCATTGCATTAAATCGAGTTAGGTATAATTTGCGATATACAAAGTGATTTACAAAACATACCTGCTTCTTTTTTTCTTAATATTGTAGTTATTCAAAATTTAATTTATGGAAATTTGAAATATACCAACATTAAAACTACCTACCTAGTACTTAAATTTTAAAATTCTTGAGATTTTTTCCATTAATTAGGATTGTCCTATGGAGATACAAGCTTTGTTTTGAAAATTAAAACTTTTTTTCATCTGTAAATTAATAATTAATAAGTAGATAATTTTTCTAAAAATATTGAGGTATCAAAATCAAAATTTTAACTCAAGTATTTGAAGTATTGTTTTAGAGTATATTTAAAAATTTCAAAAATTTCAAATCATCTTATATATTAATTCTATGATTATTGTTATCACTGCAACATGAATAAAATAACATGTATTGTAAGGTACCTTTCTATCGTACAAGCATTTGAGATCTTCGATCGCATAATATGCACAAATCTATAATACGATTACGAATGGTTACCAAATGGGATTCTATTTGTCTATAATATTTATGTATGTCATATATGTCCTTCTTAACTCTAATGTTGTCTACTTTATGGGCATAAATAGAATATAATAACAGATCTCGTATTTTAAATTTTTATAAGCGAAAAAATAACAAAATAATAGAAAAATGTATTTTAGCTTTAACTCGTGACTAAGAGTATCAATATTATAAATAATAAATATTATTATAAAATGTTGTTGTTCGGGTACATAATATAATATATATTAAATTATATAACATTAATCCCGCTACACTACCTACTCTAATCAGAATTTACCCTATTCTTCAACCACAATATGGTCGGTGAACATGGTGAATTTTTTATTATGCTCGTTTATATACTCGTAAAAGGGCATTACTTAAATACCGTAATAAATCATAAAAATAATATTTGGAATATGGTCTTAAAATTAATAGTAGATATTAAATGTTAAATTAATAGATTTTAAAATTTTATAAAATATACGATTTATACAAAAAAACGAGGCGAGTATGCTTAACAAAATTTCATCCTCGATAGAATATGTTTATAGGTACTTATTTAATATTTATATAAGTACCTACAGATAGTTAGAGATTATCACGAATTTGACCAACTAACTATTATCAATATTTACCAATTAAATCAATCAGGGATTCTACAATTTTTATGATATTATTTTATTTTGAATTACTCCCTAAATATTCGTTTGACTTTTTCAAATTGTGAACCTTCTTCTCAATATATTTTCTTGTGAATACCTTTTTTTCTTTACCAAATCGTTCACATTAAATCTTATGTTATCATAACTTTAAAATTACATAAACAAGATAAGAAAACATAATCGTTTCATAATTATTTTTAATTTATTAAATCGTATAGGGAAATTAACCATTTTAGTTTAATTTTTTTATTCCTTTGAATGTGAAGGTCAGTGTTCTATTCTCGACATTAGTTTTTGAATACTGACTCAATACTCTAAAACTTTGAATTTGTAGTTTTGGCCTCCTTTTAGATTCTGAACGATGTGATGAATGAATTGATTTTACAATGATGTGTGTTTTTTTGTTTTTGTGTCTGTGTATCTACAGCATAACTAGTCGAAATAATGCTCCACTATTCTAACTATAGGGGTGGTTTCCGATGTAAAAGTGAATATCCTTGGTGCATTATAGAGGTTAAAAGTAAACATTTTCCATCAGTTTTCAAAAAACAAAAAAAAAAAAAAAAAATGACGGAAAAACAAGAAATTTTACGCAATACCAGTTTTTGACCAAATCGATTTTTTTTTTTATTAATTATTAAACTAATCACTGTAAATACTCGAAATTTTCACCAAATGTTTATGTCAGTGTTATCCATATATAGTTAAATTTTCAAAAAATTTTGACTTTTTTTGAGTTATTTATAGACCATAGACATTTTCAATGTTTGTGAAAAAATTTTTTTTGAAGTGTCGATAAAAAAATGTTAAAAATGTACTTGCTCACCCTTGTTATAAATTTTATGTCTCTCGATCGGGCCATAGTTTAAGAACAGCTAAAACCTACTATATGGACATCAGATCGATAGACAAATAACAAATCAGAATAAAAATAATTTTGAAAACTTTTAAGAATATAGAGATTTTGTATAGAAAGACAAACAATTTATTAAAATACCTAGTAAATAATAGAAGTGAATTGACAGTGGAATATATTTTATATGTAATATGTAGGAATGCTACTTATAGAAATTAAATATATATTTGTGAAAATCAATTGAAAAGTGAACGTTAAACGAAACATTTTATTTTTAAATTAAATTACAATAAAAAATTAAAAAACTAAATTATAGGTGTATTTATATTGTAAAATTACAATAGTGAAAATTACAAATTTACCATAAAATCCCAATGTGTTGATGAAAATAGGTTAGAAAAAAATAATTAGAAACTAACGTTAAGACAATTTTTAGCATACTATCATAGTCAATAAAAGGAATTATTCGTGAAACTTTGAATTAAAAAAAAAAAAAAATGCGAATAATATGTACCATAATATAGTACACTTATAATAATGATAATGTGTTTACTTGAATCGGGTGGGACGAGGGCCATAGATGATGAACTCGGTGAACATTGGCAGCAATCGTACCGAGCTACTGATCGAGATCTAGTTCTACCGGTGCCTGACTTATTTTTTGGCGGACCTGGCACGTACACGAAATCGGATCGTGTGGACACAGGTCCTGCCGCCGACGACAGTGACACAACTTGGTGGTCGGCCGAACAGTCCGTCGTGTCACTAGAGTGCCTCCACGACACTTCCCGCAGGTCCAGGTCCCACGGGTCAACGTACTTGCGGTGCTGAAAAAATTTCGTACGAGTTTTACTATTATTTCAACGTTGTGGTTTTTAGAATTTTTGTTTTCAAATTACAACCTTATTTTAAAGTCTTGTAACAGTTATATTTATTTGTCGTATAAATATGTTGTTTATTCATAACTTTGCTCACATTTAAAATGTTATCGTTTTAAAACAGTTTTAACTGTACCTTCCTGCTAAAGAATTTCAAATTAAAATAGTAAAAACTAAATTTAAAAAAAAAATTAAAATTAAATCGCTTAATACATTTATGTGCTCGTATATTTTTCAATACTTGACTGTCTGCGGAAGATAAATATGCTGAATAAATATATTTTTAACAACGAAAAAACGTAACAAACACTTCAGTAACGAAGGGGTTTTGTTCGTAAGAATACAAAACTACAATGACTTGGAAATTGGAATACTTTAACCACTTACACAAATACTATATCTAGTCCACAAAATGTAGGTATATACTGTGAAAAGTTAATAAATTGAAAAAAGTGTATTACAAAAACGGTTTTATTTGATTTTTTTTTCACCTTTCTGATTTAAAACCATCAGCAAATCTATAAATGTGATGAAAAAAAACATGTCAACTTACTGAACCGAAAGCAAAATGTTGTTTTTTTATATAAACACCTATTATCGTTTATGTTTGTAAATATATATATATATTATAACATACACTTTTTCGTATTCCAACACTTTTTAAAATTATTTTTTGGATCATCTTTCACATTTTCCTCTTCGATGCGTTTTAGGTGCGTAAAACTTTTATAAAGAAAGTTTTTTTAATGTTGGTACTTTATTTTGAATATAAACGACGATCGTAAACGGTTTATCAATTTTTAAACACCAGCGGTAGGTATTCTTTTCTTTTTTATGTTGACCTGACTAATGGAAATAATAAAAAGATTAATTATCATAATAAAAGTTTACTTTGTATAGCTAAACATTAAAATTAATGGTGTTTGTATTAATGAAGTTATGTAAAAAATGTTAAGTTTACGAATTGGATGTAATTGTCGTTACTATACCTCTACATGAATGAATGGTTTCAAGTGATAAAAATAAATATTTAAATTATTCTTATACATTTTATAGGACTATTAAGAAACAATAAGTTAATTATTTAACTACAGAGTAAATGAAAACCCGAATTGTCGAAACTATCAACTTCCTATTTAGATAAAGTTACCTATCGGTATATTATAGCTACCATGCAATTTTTTGAATTTTTTTATTTATAAGTAGAAATTTACTAAGAAAAATTGTAATAGACGAAAAACACATTGTTAAGTGTATATTACTACCAAAACTAAAAATGAAAATAACGCAGAATATCGATTTTATATACAATACGGAAACGGAAATAATATCAATGAATTTCGCTTACCATAGTAATCGAAGACGAATCGGACATTTTAGCGGTTGGTGTCGGCGGTGGCAGTGACGACGAATTCTGTCTCCGGCGACAATGCGTGTTACAGTAGCAACAGTATAGTGATAATAATTGTAGTAGTAATGGTAGTAGAAATGATAGTATTAATGGTAGCAGTAATGGTAGTAATAGCAGCAGTAGTAGCAATAATGATAGTAATAGTAGTAGTAGTAGTTTTTGTAGTAATAGTATATTAGGTAGTAGGTATACACGAAGAAATTGATAGTGGATAGTGTTATAATATCTACATGTGCGGAGACCGATCTAAAGGTATAATATAATACATAGGTACAAGCGGCAGGTATATTATACTTTCTTCTTTCGAAACCAGCTTCACGGTATTAACGTGACCAGCGTGAAAAATTGCCATGGAGGGATAACATAATTGGAAATGGATGAAATTCTGTTTTGTTTTTTTTCGTATTTCAAAATCCAGAGAAATGTGTCTTACGCGAATTACTATAAAGTATTATTATTATTACACTCGTTGCAATCGGTCCATACGCGATTGCGGTCATTATAAACGGGATGTCGTGCAGCATTCCACATCCGACGTTTGTCGGTCGAGATTCTTTATCACCTTTTTTCTTTCAATTTTTGCTCCCTATATAGCTTAAGTGAGTATATATTATACGTAGTATAATAATAAAATATAATATCCAGGTTTAGGTACGACATGACGATGCACAATGGATTTGTACATAAAACGCCATAAATTCAGCTTTGTACGGTAGTACAGGCAATACGCGAATATTTTTATAATAAAATATGTAAACGTGATTTTTTTCAATGAATTATTAACCGTTAATTCAGAGAATACAAAAAAAGACGAATTAAAAAAAAATCCATACGCGATACGCTCCAAATGGACCAATATATAAGTAATATTCTCGTATATGCATATTATTATAAATTACATTTATTGTAATATTATAATATGGATATTTTATACAAAATGTAATAATAAGACTTATTAAGTATACCGTTCCCATAGTATCGTTATGTCGGCGTAATATAACAGGACGGTTTCCCCGGAGGTCATGTGAAGATTTGTATAAAAAAAAATAAATAAAAAATGTTAGCAACAATTATATTGTATATTCGTAGTACGCGATAATGGATAATATCGTATTGATTATATTGAATAGCAGTCAGTGAATTAATTTTTTTCATGACGAGTACACTTTTTTTTCGAGGAGAAGTATTACTGTACTTACATCTGTAGATTATTGTTTGTTACAATTATTGATTCGAATTGATTTCTTTTTTTTTCACATTTGGATTATGTATTATAAATAATCCCCTATACTTTGATTTTTTACAAACATGTTGCAGTTACTCGATTACAAAGGATTGAATTATAACAGTCGCTTAGTACCTATAAAGATTTTTAGTGCACGCATACATACATATTTTTTTTAATAGATACTCAGCTGCTAGGTACGTATTGTAAAATATATTTTTGTAAATATATTTATAAAGTTATTTTCTGTGTATTTTTAACTATAGATATGATATTATATTTTATAAATTATATTATTTAGTGCCAGGTTGTTACTACAACTAAATTCCTTGAATTTTAAACGTTTATCACTCACATAATCTTGTAAAATTGTTAAGTTCTTATATTTATTTTTATACAAGAGCATATTTTTATAATAGATTAATTGACTTTTGTATACATATCATTTATAGCTTTATTACGAATAATTATCTTTCATTCGTTTTGTGTTTAAGGTGTTATTATAAGTTAGAACTTTAAAAGTTTAAAAAATTGCGTGTTGAAATGAGGGAATAATATATTATGTTCAAATTATAATATGTTCATGTATATTGTATATCATACCTAACCTATGAATTCATACTTTTATACTTTCAGTAGGTACTGAAAATATAAAATGTATTATTATTTATTTCCATATTTCATAAACTTGAATAGACATTGTTTTTTAGAGGGAGTAATTAGTTATTTTATAAATTAAATGATAAAAAATAAAACCAAGAAAAATAACAAGGACTTTTCTTTGTAAGTTGTGGTAGACGATGTTGACTCAGTTTTTTTTTTGGTTGGTGCTAGAATGCAAATTAGACATATATATCGTACTTTTTAAACATATTTTATATTTTATAATTTTAACTACCTGTTTTATTTTTATTTTATTCTCAATTTCTTATTTGTTTTTAATTAGAACATATTTTCCATTTAAATAAATAAAAAAAAATGTATATCTTCAGAGTTATTATTAAAACACATTAATGTAAATCAAAGTGGATTGATTTTGAAGTTCAGTGATCTGTGATGTTTGGTTTCAATCATTATAATAATACAATTATATATACAGTATATACACAGCGTAGGCATACTTTAATATATATCATACAATATATGTATACCTATATAGTTTGTCAAAAGTGGGAGAGCTCGTCAATCGTTCCAGTTTGAAAAGAGTATATCAATTTAATTATAAAAAGGCCCTCTTCAACTGTGTTCACTTGAATACTAAAAAAATATTAACAATAATATTGTTTACTATTCTTTAACCTGAAAAATAAGAATTTCAGTTCCAGCACATCGGTTATGTGTTGGGTTTTACTACGACTATGTACACATAATTAATTTAAAAAATCATTCATAAAGTAAAAAATTAAAATACATGTGATTTAGTTCATGTTTTAATAAATTATTATAATTTAAAACGTTTAAGTGTAATTAAATATTCGACCATTTCGTACTTATTTTACATATTTTAATTACAAAATAATAAAGTGTTGTAAGGATATTTATGGTAGGTATTATTGTGACCATTTGATAATTCACCAAAAAATGCAATTTTGGACCATTATTATATCTAAAAAGTTAAATTTACAAAAATATTTTTTCATCCATTATTTTATTATAAAAATCAATTCAATACATATTTAAATTTTTAAAGAATATTTTAAAAATTTAAAATTATGACAAGGAAAATGATTGGATAGTTTTTATTGGTAATTAGTTCCGGTGCCTATAATGGATTCAATGTTTATCTGGTATAATTAGAAGTCTGTAAAATTAAAGGTATTTAATCGATTCATGGCATAAATCGAGAAAATTTTCAAGAACAGTAAAAGTAAAAATTTCAGAACTCGTAGTATTTTAGTATGTATTTGGGGAGACAAGAATGAATTAAAAATAGTTAGCAGAAGGAATAACGTATGAATTCATTGAATGGTTATGCAAAATGCAAATACATGCTAATCAAATGGTAGGTATATAATTTGTATTCAGAAATGCACTGAGATTTATACAATATATAAGACTTAAAATTCAGGGAATATGCATATTGTTTATGATCGAAATTCGAAAGATTCCAAGATAAATACGTAGTAAGATTTTCATCAGTTAATATTAATACATAATTTGATTGTTAATTTTACGCAAGATAATCAGATATTGAAATAGTAACAGTTGAAATTCGAAACTGTATTATATAATATTCTACCTTAACCTTTATATAAGCTTTGCGAGAACTAGTCACTAGATCATTTTCTTCCAAGTATTTGATCACATACCAATAATTGTTATTAAAAAATATACTAAGTTGAGTACACTCCTGAGTTCTATACTGTAAAAGCTTAAAAAAAATATTTATATAATAATTTTTATTTTTTAACGATTACCGTTGTCACATTGGCCATTGGTGCTATAAACGGCGCAACTATCTAGTATAATTGTACTCGACGTTAGCGTTATTGGCTTATTGCATATCTGAAAGAAAAAATATTTTTGAATTCTATATTACGTTTACCTAAAGAACAGTTAAGTTTTTAAAATCACATTAGATCTATGAAATATTAAAATATGTAGTCAATAAAAACGTCAAGTTTTTTTAAGTATTTAATGTTATCACTACTTTTTAGGTATGGTAAAATAATAAAAATAAAAATTTAACAGTCACAAATATGACAGTTTATCGATAGATTTTCACAAAAATTATAAAATTTAAAAACATCATCTATAGTGTTTAATTTTATATTGTTTGATAAAGAGATGAAAAATATAAAACACTCCTCTTGTACATTTCTAATTACTTCGTTCACAATCTAATATCAAAAATGAGGGAAGAGCAAATAGATACAGTTTTTATGTACAGTGTAAGTGTCGAGTGAGTTAATGTAATTTATGTGTTAAATTTGATTTCAATGATGTATCATTGTAAACGAAATATGATTTTAAGCATATACGGTATATCAGCCTACACCACTAAGTATATTTCGTATTATATATTTTTGATATTGCTATCAGGTAAAGTAGTTTATTTTATAATTAGTAACACAGCAAGTTGAATTAATTTTTGCCGAAACATTGCATTTTAAATATGATTATAGTGATATTAACAAATATTTACACATATATGTGTATGAAATATAATTATATATGAAAAATTGTTCTGACTACTAATAACAAATTTGAACTATAATAAAACTATGAATATCATTATTCGTACTTAAAATATGCAATTTTGTTTAGTTAAGTTATGTATAAATAAGTTTTATGTGCCAGCGAATAAAGTTTTGTAATTTGTAATTCAAATGTCTATATAAAAAAAAAACTGTGATTAGATATTTTTTAAATGTTTTGATTTCATTATGAACTACTTATAATAAACTCTGTATAATATTTTCAAGCCTTAGATAAAAAATTGTATATTTAATAATTTTTCAACTCCAAAACAATCTGCAAATATTAGCGCAATTTTATAGAATTTTATCATTATTTGATTTTTAAATGCTTATAAAAGTAAATTATGTATAACATGTATTTTAAATAATTGTATTATGAATTTTTGATAGTATATGAAAAACTTAAAAATGTATGTGGAATCTTCATTTTTAAGAATTTTGATATAGTAAAAAAAAATTTTGGCTGATATTTATAAAAAAAAATTAAAAACAAATTCTTCATGCCTATAAATAATTCAAAAATATACAAAATCGATTTTAAAAATGTTATATATCTACGTTTATTAATTTATAAATTACTACAAAACAACAAAAATAATGCAATTATATTATAAACATAAAAAAATGTTGTAAAAATTTGAACTTTATACGCTCATAAATTTAATTTAACTTTCTGATAGAATTTTTTTTATTAAATACAGGTTATAAAATATAAAGTGTGTTTTTAAATTTGAGATATAAACATTAACAATTTTATCAATTTCTAATTACAAAGCAATTAGCTCATTTTTATAAAATTTGTTAAGATTCCAATTTCATACACAATTTTTTGATGGATTTATATTCAATTTTTTTTATTTAATTCTATTTATCTTGTAGGTATTAAATGCAAGCTTAAACAGAGAAAAAAAACCAATATTATCTAAATTGTTTACAAATATTTATTGCTCAAAAATAGTAGAAATATTTTGATAATTATACTATGTATAGAAAATGATAATATAAATATAAATACTCACTTGATGACAATTTTAAGTATTTACTTAAAAAAATAAAGAAGTCAATTTTGTTAAAAACTGATATAGACGGTATAGGTAGTAAAACTTCACGATTTTTTTTAAAAAAAAATTTTTCCCCATTTATAAGTAAAGTATTGAGAATTTCCCAAAGTATCAACTAGATCCAAATCGTTATCAGAAATCACACTCAAAATTAAAATTCGAAACATTTTTTTGCCACAAAAGGTGTTGACAGACATACAGTATTTAGAATTTGGTGAATAAAAATAAAAATAATCAATCTCAGTACTCTATTTTAAAACAATTCTACTAATATTTTTAAATTACAATGATTTATAATGATGTTTAATATGTATCAAAAAACTATTTATATTTAAAGTTGTTGATATTAATTTTACATGATTTAAATCATTTTATAAAAATATATTTTCAAACAATTTCTTATTATATTGTTTGCCTTAATTTGTATAATTAATAATTAATAAACAATACGATTATCACATATTGTTATATTTATCATCAAAATTTTAAATCTAGTTTTTAATTATTTAGTCAAGAGCCACTAATGGGTAGCTGCTTAAATCATACCTATCACGTTATTGTTTTTTTTTTTTTTTTTTTTTTTATTATTATTTCTTTTACTCTTATCACATAATCTCATTGTACTAAACTGTATAAATTGTTTATATCAAATAAAAATTTAAAAAATCAACAAAAAAGTATTTAATTGTTTTTTCACTATTTATTTACGTACAAATAATACATATATGTAATTAATACATTTTGAGTCTTTAACATATTAACAATATTATGTAATTGCGGATATAGCTGGTATAGGCATGCAAATATAAACTATAATTAAAAGGTTGTGGGTATTTTTGAGAATAGTATTTACGAGTAGATATGTTCGTCTCGGTCAAGTATAGATAACTTTATTATCGTTGTTATCCAATCGAATGTCATTATTAATGAAATATTGAGAATTATGTTCATATATATCTATAAAGCGAGTAAAAAACTACGAAAGGGAATATTTTTAATATACTAGCTTTGTGAATCTATTTAATTCGATATAGTGCGTGAATACTACTACGAGTTTACAGCTATAGTGTATTGCTAAATGATAAGTTCTCAGAAAAAAAAACCAAAATATTTCTCTACTTAGGAAATAATCAGAGTTACTCGGTTTCCAGAAGATTGTTTTACCTTTAACTTTCAAACTACTCGATGGACATGCTTAATAGTTTGTACTATCCATTTTCCATTATTTGACATATTATACCGAATGCTTACAGTTAACACTATTTACCTTTACAGTTTACACTTTAACAGTATATATTGTACAATATTATATTGAATATATATTATATAATCAAATTTCACGGAAAATACAGTGCTTCGATTTTAAAATATTAAAAAATATCTAAAAAGTAAGTAATATCTTTGTACGGGGAAGTGTACAATGCTTTATCAAAGTTAATATTCTTTAATTGCATATAAAACGATCTTTCCTTAAATTCCTATGAATCAGCTAGAATAGTATTAAAATTAAAATTGGCAACTAGACAAATTTTGTAAAGTATAAGAATATTGTTTAATTATTAAAAATATTATTAAAGTTTCTATTTCAATTTGATATCATTATTTTACATGATGTACAGTGTACACGATATTATATCAATGTCGAAAACGTAGGTATCACTACTGTCAACCGTAATTTTCAAATATATATATATATATATTATATACACAATATAATACATAATATATTACTGCCGAATGTTAAACAAACAATATTGGTGAATGCGTATGACATTATGGGTCGTATGGATTTAAGCTGATATGAAAATAAATATAATTTAGCTATATACCTATATGGTTACATGTATATATGTACTAATATATTATGAATTTACCTATGAACATACATAGTGTTAAGATTGATCCTTTATGCGGCCGTCAATACAGTATATATTATATTCTCTTATATACATATTATAGTATTATATATTTCACTTTATCTCATGTACCTATAAATAGGCGCATAAAACGTAAATGGTATATATAATAATATATAGCTGGCTTTTGAGGTTTTTGTATAGACATTTGGACATGAAAACAACTCATTTGACATTATCATTACCCAAATCGTTGTGGTTGCAGGATTTAATGGAAGAAGAAAATTACTTTATCGCCGAGTTATCGAGCGTTTATTGCGATATTATAAAATTAATTATTTATTATTATTATTATTATTATTATAGGATGCGGTCTCAAAACGAGACTCTAAATTACAATTTATAATTGTATAATATGATATATTTTTTAAAATCCTTTTCATCTTTTGTACGATTTTAAATGATTTTAATAAATACACGCGTATTCCAACTAACCAATCAACTAAAGTTTGATATACCTACGTTCAGTTTTTAAATTACCATCAACGGTATAATTTATTCTCACTGTAATACCCGTGACCAACGTTAACGTTTACATTTTGTTTATTGCAGAAAAAACAATTAAGAAAAAACCCACGTTTATCAAGAAAACAGTTATGGACCAAGTAATCCGTAAATACATAATGATAATTATATTGGGTCGAGATAAATTGAACATGCGTAAAATGCCACATGATTCATTCTTGTTTTCTTGTTCATTCTTGTGGTTACAAACAAAGCTTATAAGAACACAAACAATATTACTTCTTTTCTTATGTAAAATATTTTAACTGATATCGGTATCCTAAAATAATAAAATATCAAATTATTAAATTATTGTTATGACATTGATCATTTTAATCAATAAATAGGTAGTAGTTAATAAATGTCCCACTATCCATATTAAATATAAATGCAACACATAAATACAAATTAGTTTTGTAGTTATTAGTTTAAATGTGTGTATTATATTACAAACGTATTATAACTTTAATGTATTGTATGTATTATGTTATTATATTAAATAATAGAAGGACGCATAATTATTTAATTGAAACTTCCTAAAATTCTATTCATTTGCGTATGTGAAATAATAATGCTTTGAAAACATTATAAAAATATTTAATAGTTTAACGATATTAAAATTGAATTATTTAAATGTGTAAATGTGACTATATTGAAGTCTGTATAATTATTTAATTTAATATTATTGTTGTAAAACATTATACGCCGGTGCATCGGTTTTTAATACATTTTATTAAAAGGTTAATAATTTAATAACAATTTTGCTTCTGGCATTATAGATAAATTTTTATTCCTCCATATTTTACATGTTAGAGGAACTAATACACACATTTTACAATAAGAAAAAAAAATCAATATTTTTAATACAAATACACATGGGTAATACCTATTTTATGTGTGAAATACAAATATAATATGAAATAGCTGCTATGAAATTAAAATATAAGTAAAATGTATAGAACACAAAAACGTCAAATTAATTTAAGAGCTTTACCACACTAAAATAAATTGTAAATGAATATTTTAATATTGATATACTTATGTCGGTACGATCCGTTTTTAATTTTTAATGAAGGCCGTAGTATAATATTATAACATGAAATAAGATAGGGTAGATAATAGTTGTTAGTAAATTATAAATATACTTAATTGACTGATGTAAATTCTATTTTAAATAATAATAATAATAATTTTATTTTATTGGCCATAATATGATTACAGTACAGTAATTATGGTAAAAAAAATTGAGTAATATGGCCCAACACACCACTGAGGATAAACCTCTTATTGGTGAAATTGGAGTACCAATATAAAACCTGAGTAATTAAAGTAGATTAAACATT
>VUJU01000723.1:2062-57805 GCA_009835225.1 Aphis craccivora | reverse complement strand
ATATATTTTATATTAACACTAAACACTATGACTCAGATGCTTGGGCTATGGTTTAGCCAAATTTTAACTTTTTTTTTGTATTGTTCATAGGATTTGCTATTTATGATGTGCGATGGTGCTGTATTCAGTAGTTTAAGACCTACCTGTGAAAAACATAGACTTGATTTAATCGATAGGGTGAAAGGGATCTCTATGTTACTCTCCTGCCTTATATTATAGAATGTTGGTTTAAATAGTCTTAATATTCGTATTAAATTGATACCTATAAATCTAAGGTAATCGAAAATATATTTTATACAAATATCGATGCTCCAACATTAATTTTCTGTCCACTCGGAAACAATGAACTACTCTCGAAACACGTGATGTCAAATAATTGATAATCGATAAGTTGCAAACTTACAAATGGACTTCACGGGCTTATGCTTGTGAACTCGCATCATCCAAACATCCAAATATACTCGTCATTATAATATACAATAGAATGTTATTTTTAACTAGCTGGAACACTAATTGATGTCTAAATTATTCGTCTCACTCCCACACGATATTCTCATGTACATAAAAATGAGTTTAGCGTGTTTTGACAGCTCTACCTCGAAACTGAGTGCACGCATGCAAAAATTATCCTGCAGGTCAGATAGGTATATGGTAAACGAAACCATAAAACTACAAAACTTCGTTATTGTGCCGTAGTACTGCGGTAATATCATGTTGTTACCGTACTACGCGGTTTGTTTGAAAATATATTTTTTTTAAATCCCTGCGGGACGAGTTGAATTCATTTTAGTTTGCTGCTCTGTTCCGAGACCTTGTCGTATCTTAGCTAATACATTTAATACATGATATAATATACATCATAATATATATTTACGAATAAATAGTGAACTTGGTAAGTGTCAGGTGTATTCGTATTATCGAAAGCAACTCACGCGAGTGTGTGGGAACATATCGCAGTGAGTTAGAGGTTAGATCGCATACATAGGTTAGGTTGCAGACGTGATATTATAATATTGCAACAGTATTGATAAATATAATTTATTGGGTGTATTATATGCGGATAGAGAGTTGCATGATTTTCAATCGAAATCCTCTGTACACCAGTTGGCAACATTATTACGGAAATTTTATTTCATTTCCTCCCGTACATAAGTACTTACACCATAACTATACATGCAAAAATATACGCATGCACGATAGTGTATGCATTGGGCTTATTTTAATATATTCCACTTAAATACCGAATTCGAATGAACGAACTAAATACGTATATCGATCGTCGCGCAGTATTGTATTTTATAAAATATTATATAAACGCGTGTATAGTGTTCCAATAAGCGGCACCGATTTTATTATGATACCTATATAATAACATATACTTTATTTATTTGAAAGAACGCATTAATGCATTATACATTTATACGTTGTATTTAGAGTACGTTGGCGTTTGCTTTGAAGTATCTATTATTCTTGTGTTATAATATAATAAGTCTATTGACATTTTTCCAAGACGCTGTAACACATATTATGTTTTTTTTATATATATAAGTATAGCCGTATAGGTATAAAATATATTTTCAATTTCTTTGATACTTTACGTTGTTGTATTATTTTTCAGTAAAAACGACTATTTTATTTACATAATTTGTTACGAGCTATTTATATTTTTTTATGACATCGTAAGCGTTTACAATGTTTTTACACACCTCGATATACCTCACTATTCATATTCACATGAGTTTGTATATACTAGGTAGCAAAATAATACATATTAATACATATTATTGTACAGCGTTTTTGACAAAGTACAATAATAAAATATGTTGAGCTGTGTACTTACTGTTCTTTTTTCTTCACGACACCATTACAAAAACAATTATTTTTAATTCACCAGATACCATTATACACATACTCGATGTAATAATATCGGAGGTAACGCTTATACTTTTTACTAACGTTATATTATATTATGCCTAAATCGAAACCTACTTAGTAATCGTTTGTATAGTGTAATAATGTAAATCATAGTAAACCGAGAATAAATAGATAGATAAATAGATAGGCAAACAATCATATTCGGTAAATAGTAAAACATTTTTTTATCTTACGTGAACCAATTGCAAGTATAAATTAATGAATGCATAGTTATGAATTTAATATTATTAAATTGCTCTAAAATAACGGCTTCAGTTGAAATATTCTCAATTGTTTTTGTCAAAATTAGTTGAGTATTTTTTTTAGTATATAAACTTTAACTATACGCTTTGCCTCTAATATAATATAATATGTAATAGCTGTTACTCAATTTTAAATTTATACAGAAGAGCTTTATTACCTAGCATAAATGACAAAATATAACACAATACAGAACTTAATATCAAATTATAATAACTTTTGTATTATCTGTAATTAATAATATACCTAAGCATAAACAAAAAAAAAACAATTTTTGAAACAAAATTCATAATATATGACTATATGAGTTACCCTACATCGATCTATATAGGTTAAATGACGATGTGTATACCTAGTCAAAACTTTGTGAATGAGACGTTCAAAGGTATTTAATATCTTCTTAATTGCAACAGAGTTGCACGAACTAAATTGAAATTAATAAAGGCTTTTGAGCATGATTATATATGCACCTCTGTACTGTACAATAGTTGGCAAGCAGAATTTGTTCTAGTTGTTATCAATATAACACTGTAACTCACGAAATATATTATTAAAATTGATTTACAGTATATCCTACAGTAGCCTAGATATTCGGATCGATTTTGTCTGATGTTCAGTAATAGAATATATTATTATTGTGATCATCATTTACTATAAAAAGAAACTAGACACTATTCGTTATAAAAAAATATCGACGTAACTTTCTTTGTGATCGTCGTATTATTATTTAAAATTTTTTTTTATACTATTGAAATATAATATTGTATTATATAATGAGATCATTGTAATAATTAATACGGGTTATATTAATAATAACGTCAGAATAACTATATACATATGTATATTATTCGGGGAACTGTTAAATGGAAAACTCGTTAACTTATGTATTATATATTATGTACTCATGATTTTCCCTTTTATAGACCGTATTATTATAATTGAAATGTTACATAAAACTTTGATTTTCTTTTGTAATTTTAAACGAACTTATAGAATATATTAGTATATATATATAATATAATATTAATTATTTTCCAGTGAAGCTAAGTATACATTTATATGAAGTAATATTTTATTGATGGAAATCAGTAATTCTAATTAATATTACGAACCCTTAAAAATTTCCACTCGAAATACCACTCACATATTTTACGCATGTACTCGTATGATGTAAAATATTCATTTTTGGAGTGTTTGCAGAGTTTAGAATATCACTTTTCAATAATAATTTTTTTGATCAAATAAATTGCCATATACTTTTCCGGCATAGACGTTAAAGTTTTTATTAAACACTATCTCTATCTTATTTTCGTAAAAAAACAAAAAAAAAACACGAGGATCGATTGGCTTAGTAAGTTAATAAAATATTACAATTGTTGACTTTAAGTACCTAATATCTATACAGTTTTTGTATTAATATATAGGTACATACTGTAATAATTTTATTATTACCACGGGTATAGTGAAACTCATTGCGTTGTTTTCCGGAGAAAAAACAAAATCCATTATAGGCTTCGAAAGGTTTTAATGATTTTTAATATAGGATGAATTCATACAGGTTGAATGTTTTATAGTTATTTTATTTTAGTCTCCGTGGTTTTATTGGGCTAAGAAAAAAAAAGTAGTAAAACAATAAAACAAAAATAGATACCCCATAAATATTATATTATAACTTTATAAGTAATAACATCATGCACGGTGCGTGCGCCGTTGAGGTGGTATATGTATCGTCACCACGCATTGCGTTATTATTATTTTAATGGGATATAATATATCACGCGTGAATAGGGAGAATAGCGAACACAAGAGAAGAAAAAACAAATCTAAAGTGTGCATCATCTCTGCGTGCCCGGACTCGTCTCGTTATAAATTATTCTCTATCCACAATCCCATATAATATAGTATAGCTAGCTGGTTTTGTGTATATAATATAATATTATGTATCTGAGATCCCCATCAGATTCCAGATTCCAGCAGAAAACCCTCAAACGCGTCGTTTCGTTTGTAGTTTATTTTTGTTTTGTTTTTCCTCCATCGTTATAGTATGTTGACGAAAAGTTATTACTGCCGTTTAAGCGCATATAGGAACACAGGTATATATATTATATGGTAGACGCACACGAATGTATTCAGCTACATGGAAAGTAATACATGACGGTAAACGTTTTGACACTGTGTTTATATACCATGTCATTTTTAGGTACATTTTTGTATTTTTGAAAACATTTCTTTTATATAATTTTAAGTCATTATAGAAGATAAAACATTTCTGAAACTAAATTACATATTTTTACTTTTTTTTATTTTAATGATCTTTGGTCTTCATTTATTTAAAATAAGATAGCTCATAAATTATATTTTTTGAAGAAAAATATTTTACTGAAAATATCTAATATATAATATAAACGTGTGTAAGAAGTACTTACACACTGTTTTAAGCTTATTAGTTTAATTTTAATACAAATTAAAAAATATTATACGTTCAATAATTTAACAATTATTGTTTATTTAAAAATGTAAAAACTTGAGAAGTAGTAAAAAATATTGTATTATGTTGACCTTAAATTTATGAAAAAAAATGTCAAAAAATACACATTTTTACTGATAAAATGAAAGAATACGATATAGTGATAAAATAATCACTCTGTATATATTATATCCCATAAAGTCTAAGGATTTTCTTTCAACGATAACACTCGAGCCTCGAGATGTCATGATATTATTACGAGAAAATGATTGATTTTTAGCTGCCACCAACCGCTACTGTGACTCGTGGATATCAAATGTTTCGATAACATTATATAATATACGTACATATTTTGATGATTCTGGCGTGTCATACCTATACGATTTGGCCTTACCTACTGTTGTAAAATACCTTCATCATAAAAACATGTTTAGTATTATACTGTGCATCAGGGGTGTCTAAATTGCGGTTTGGGTCTTATCGTAAGATGTGCAACACATTTTTAATAACAGGAGCATTTTTTTTATATAAATATAAAAATAGTATGTATTTAAAAAAGTATAATTTGTATATACATATATATTAAATTGCAAAAATGTATGGAAAAATAAAGTGTTTTTGATGTAATATTTAAATATATACGTAATTATTTTTTAAATTCTTAATTGATATTTATCTTAACCTAACTATTTGTTTCATAATCAATTTTTTATTTTTGTAAATTTTTTTTTTGAAGGATTATGGTTATTATTTTTATCATTATAATGTGTTGTTAGAGCAATCCTTAATAATTCAGTTAAATTTGAGCGATATTTAGATTTTATTATTTTTATTCTCAAGCATAAAAGACTCACTTATTTTGTTCAAAAAACTGATATTAATTTTTGAATGCTGTGTAATTTTTGGATATTTTGTTTTAGACACGTGGATGTTTCTAAAATTATTCCGATTATTAAGAAACTTTTTTTTTTGCTATTGGCTCTTATACATATTTTCATTGAAATTTAAAATATTGTTGTAAGCATCCCTGCTATATATATATATATATATATATATACAATACAGACATCCAGAAATATACTCAATGTGTCGGTTTCTATAACTGAACGGATCAAACTAATAAGATTTTAAAGTTCAATCGTAGTTGCTCATCAGACAGAGAGTGATAAAGAGTAAGAGAGAAAGAAGAGACCAAAATGTATATTTGATAATAATACATGTCACATTTCACAACAGTTAATTAAGTTTGAAATCAGATTGAACCAGAATCGTGTGGATTGCAATTAATATAATAAAATAATATATTGGATCTTCATTTGAAACATAACTTAATAGGTACTCACTACTCACTATTAATTATAACTTTTTATTATAAAATGTAATAATATACGAGTAATTAATAATGAAATATATAATTACTTATACGTATGAATGATATTATGTTATTAGCATAGGTACACACTACATGGATAACCATAGGATCACTTACGTGGTTACGTCTATGATCGATGCCTATATAGGTAGATAAATAGACAGATCGATGGGATTGTTCAATATAACATGTATAACTGATATAAAACGTGTACTGTGAAAGCTATTAAATGAATTTTAAATAACTTTAATTCGTTATTTCTAATAAATAACTTACAATCTGATGGATATTACTTGATAACATTTGGAAAGCATTGGAAGCAAAATATTTATAGATATTTGACATTTTCGAGATTTTTATTAGCTCGTTTAAAAATCGTAAATATTTATTACCATATACCACGTACCTGTCATATTATAAAAATAAATGTAATGAGTTACCAAGTGAAATCGGCGCTAATCAATCTAAATTTTAAAATAAAAAAAATTCTGGAAAAGGAATGAACAGAGGCTTTTATTTAAATATAACACATTTTAAGGTTTCATTTCGGGCGCAATTTTTGGTTGGTATAATCCTACATACGTATAATGAAATTCGTAGCCGACACATATTTCTTTTTTAATCATCCATTGTGACCACTAACGATTTTCAATAACGACATGCCATCTTCAGAGCTCATCGAAATGGAAAACAAAATCGACCACAGTTATAGTGACAACTATAATAATAAATATGCTGTGTTTAATATTATTAATATTCGATGATTAAATAAATAAATATAGATAATGTAGGCTGCATAAAACTCTATAAAAATAAATTATGGAATTACCATTTTTGATTAGGTATTTTTTTTTCTTCAAATAAATTGTTTATTTTTTATAAATTTATTAATTAAGACAATTCGAGGACACTCGACCTTTGAAAAGAAATAAATAATAAAAAAAAAATTGATTATATCAAAATAATTCATAATCTTGTTTTATAGTTATAATAATGTACATTATTGTACAAAACTTTTTTGCTTATCTTGATAATGGAAAAACACCATATACCTACAAATATAATGTAGTTTTAAAAGAACAACACGGTAAAAATTAAATAAAAAACTTTTTTTTTATCGCAAACTTATAATATTTGAAGAGTTTTTGACTTAAAAAAGTAAAATATTTCCTATAAGTAGCTTTCATTCGGTTTTATTTTATTTTAATACACAAGAAAAAAAATATATTTCTTATTAAATCATACAATATTATGACGATATATGTACCTATTTTGAATTTTAAACACAATAAGAATAGAATAACATATATGACATAGGTATTTAGGTTATCGTATAGCTTTTAGAATTGTTTTTTATTATTCTTTATAGAAAACATATAATATTTCAATATAATGTAAGTAAGTAATCTGTATTAAACTGAAAAATTTCAAAAATAAAAATATACATATATTTATGTATAATAAAACATTTCAAGTAATAATACATTTAAATTGTATAAGTAGAATATTCTTAGCACACAATAATAATACGCGTTACAATTAAATGAATAAATATATAGAAATACTTTTAATTTATAATATTAATTTTCTTAATTAATCGAATAACAAAATTATACTTGGGTTCTTAACAAAAATATCTAATAGATATTTGACATCAGTAACTAAACCAAATAATAGGCGAGTTTATTAGTACAAAGATAATACAAATTAGATAATATATAATGATAGATTTTTCTTCTTTATCACAGAAGAGCAAATATGTTTTCACAACACTCTCTTTTTCTACAATACGTATATTTATCTGAAGACTGCAATAATAAAACAAAATATTTATAGAATAATATTCGACCAACGGGGTACTTATTGGTTTTAGGAAGAATATATTTGTTCGATTTTAACAATTGTTATTTGTATCTTATTTTTATAATTGATATCAAACGTAATAATATAATTGAATAATTATTTAAATAACATAATAATAATATATGTTTATGACGATATTATATTATATTATTATTTGGTAATAATCGATAGAGACTAGGATTGAAATGTTTATAATGTGTATAATATTATATCACAGGAAAAAATAGAACAGTCATTAGAGAAGGGCGAGAGATTAGTCTCTCCGACCTTTATAGGATAACAAGGCCCTGGAAGCGTTTTAGAAACATTCGCGTTTTTGTTTCAGTAAGATCGCGAAAATACAAAAATACGTATATTATAATATAGGAATATACCGAAGAAAAGTGATAAATGTTTTTACAGCAACAGTCCTTTTGCCAATCACTTAAAAATAGACAGACGCCCTGTATAAAGTCGGCTTAAATCGTCAATCGATATAGGTATCTTTTACAAATATCACATGGTTACAAAACCGTGTAGTGTCTCACCCACTCCATCCCTGTAAAGAAGTAAGTAAAAAGTAATTATCAAGGATTGTTTCAGGCGCGTTTATACACAATTAGTTATATATATTTAATATTTATAGTATACGAGCATTTGTAAATTAAAAATAAGAGTACAGAAAACGTTGAGTTATTCATATGATATAGTTATATTATTCGACTTAGAGTACATGAAGATTTCCACAAGACTTAGATTTGGAATCGAGTAAGCACATTTTTTGCAATATTTCCTTAGCGATATGTAATGATAGTGAAGTTTTTGATCCATGTATAGCCGTTTTCCGTTGATTCTGTTTTTTCTTGTCTCTAGTCTCACGCAGACGAATTTGTTTCAACACGCCCACCAACAGTTCGTCCACATTATGTTGAATACCACTAGAAGTTTCAATAAATTTACATTCCCGTGAACATGCTAATTGTTTTCCCTCTGAAACAAAAGTATTCACTTATAGTTATTTTTGAATTTATTTCGATTTAAAGGGCAAAGAAATTAATGGACGAGGAATCTAGTCAACACATTAGAATAAGTCTACCACTCAGACCGCGATGTCTATATCCATAATCGTTAATATGCAAAAATAAATGCATATTCTGATTATAATATGCATAACTTATTATAATAACACTCAGCTCAGTTATAAATTATTCACAAGAATAGTACCATTATTTATACTCATACAATATTATATAATTTTAATATCGACAAGACGATTAATGAAATTCCGCGGTAAGTATTGATTTTGAATTCATTTGAACAGTTAAAGTGTCATTCATAAAGTACCATCGAGTGTAAAAATATATTATTTGTTTAGTTAATATTTACGCTGATAAATAAATACTAAATAGGTCGAGTTTCCAACATTATTTGATGTAGGTTACAATTTAAAAATACAAAATATTTTTTCTATCATTTATCATCAAATAAAAATCTACATATTATTATCACGTATATTCATGTGTTAATAATTTCTCATTCCCAACACTTAAATATGTATTTTGAACCGATCATACAAAGAACCCTTATTAGTCCTTAACTTTGTGAATAATATAGAAAATGATAGGTACTTGTAAACATAACGCCATCAAACTAGGGGTATGAATTATTATGAAATAGAAAACCATTTAATCTGCAAGCGTCAATGTGTCATCAGATTTTAAACTATTTAATTATTGTTTACCTTCGGTAGTAATACATCTTGCTCTCATCAGATCCGCCTTGTTTCCGACCACAATGACCGTCTTCTCACGAGTGTAATTTTCTTGCCACAGGTAGTTTAAAATTTCTTCGGCTACTTTTAATGACCCTTTAGATACTACTGAATAAACCACAATACAAGCATGTGGTTCGTATGTAGCGATTGAATTTTCTACCTGAAAAAACATTTTCATATTTATAATATTATTAATGTGTTTTGTTATGATATAATAATAATAATAATAGTTTACACAGTCGAGGTTAATATTAAAGTTTATAATGAATGTTTAGGTATAAATCATATTATTCGACATTCAAATTATTTATGGAAATTGAAAAGCATATAGGTACATTGTTGTAGTTTTCAGTTTATCCATATTTCGTTTATTTAAATTTTAAATATTTACACGATTTGTACAAACAATTCACATCTCGAAACAATATGCAACATGTATAAAGAACGAGTAAGGAATACAAATTATACTATAATACAATAATTATTGCAAACGAATAAATATTTTAATGATAAGTTTTTGAAAAATAATTTATTTATTTATAATTTAAAATTAAAATTAAAAGTATCATTAATCATCGTCCATAATATTAATAGATATTTTTCTTGTAAGTTAAGTTGTCAACGTTTATTAAAACGTTCATATTTTTACGAATCTTAAAAAATTAAAGAAAATATTTTATTAAGGCCTACGAGTATGATAAGCTGCAGACAAGCATTTATTTATATTATTTTCAGAATATCATTTTAGAGTGAAAAATTATAATTAGATCGTAAAATATTTACGAATTGAAATTTTAAATAGAATAATAGTCTTTGTTCAAAAGATATTTAAAAATCTCTACATAAAATAAAACTCCATATTATATTAAATTTATATAGGTATTTGAAAATTAATTTTGTTCTAACATTATTTAATTGTTTTTACTGAATTTATATAGAAGTACTACAACATTAAATTGTTTTTAATCAGACTTGCTGGAATTATTTCTATTATCCTTTACACCAAATTTGTTGAATTTGAAGTCGGTTTATACTGCTTCAAAATGTTATAAATAGCACGATAAAATAATCTTGAAAAATTCTACATTGTACCAGTTTTTATAACTACAAAGCTATATTATTTAATGAATTTAAACATTTTAATATCATAATATTGTTGTTTAAAAATAGAAATATAATATAAATAATGGCAACATTATTACTTTATTTGAAAAATAGAAGAAAAAAATGTTTTCAGTAAGACGTACACTTATAATATTACATATTTAATGAATGGTGCGAATGTAAAATACAATATGATTATTAGCAATATATTATTTATAGGTTAGATACATGCTCTAATAGTTGGACTTGTCTATAAAATAGACTGCATATGGCTATATTCTATCCTCATTCATAGAATGTAATGTCATTATCATAGTAGTATATGATGATCTCTATTTTAAATTATTAAAATGAACGAAATTGTAAAAAAAGTGATTAATTAATTATTTAATAACAAAATAACTACAACACATAAGAACTGTAAAAACTTATAAGAAAATGTATTTCATTTTATAAATTATAAAATACGTTTTATTTAATCGTACTATTTGGATA
The DNA here is from genome assembly GCA_009835225.1 of Aphis craccivora. Classification (NCBI taxonomy): domain Eukaryota; kingdom Metazoa; phylum Arthropoda; class Insecta; order Hemiptera; family Aphididae; genus Aphis; species Aphis craccivora. The sequence continues at coordinate 46,576 of VUJU01000723.1, read as the reverse complement.
ATAATAATTCATTATTTAGTGAAAAATGTTAATGTATTTGATTAAAAATATATTTTTTTATGTATGGTTAATTTGCTATCGTCAATAATTTACTAAGTATCTGTTCTACTTAATGTCAAAATATGAACACGTAATCGTAATCATAATATTGTATGGTATTATTCAGCCGTAATTACTTATTTAACGAATCGGATGTAGCCATGTACTGGCTAAAGAAAATGTGACAACACCACTATATCAAAACAATAAATGTATATTATTTACATGGATGCGAATTACACAAGTTACAGGTAACTCTACTTAAAAGCTATCGGATACTTCGGACTATTGACATATTATAATGTATAATATATGGCACTTAATGTTCTTGTATAGGTACATCATAATATCAAGTAATAGATTGAAATAACGTATCTGATTAAAGCGCTAAACATATACGACTCACTATTACATATTATTTATAAATACATCTATCATTATCGTAAACTGTATTAAAAATTCGTTAGCGTGATTTAACTACTACTTAAATGTTATAATGTTTAATTTCAAGGGTATATAGAACTATTAGTCTCAACAATAACAAAATATATAATATACAAATGTATAACCAAAAGAATATTTAAGAGATAATTGTAATAGATATATTATTCTCTCATGAAATTATTATTAAAATAATTGTTTTCGTTGTAAAACAATTTGTATTGATATATTGTTATATTTTAATGTAGTAATATAGAAAAAACAGTTCATATTAATTAATGATTTTTGGTAAACGGACGTCAAATAACATTAATAATTAATTCTCAAATGATTTTAGTTCTAATTTTTATTACGAGAAAATGAATATGAGAGAAGAAAGTAATTTTCTTATTCTTTAACCTAAATAAAGTACAAATTTTAGTACAGGCATGACAAAAATATATTTTGTTAACTTAAGCACACAAATAATGGTTAAGTTAGAATAGTTCTGAAACATAATGAAATTGAAAATTAGTGATAGCAGATGGTTCATAATGTATTTTTTTAAATATTAATTCTAATGGATAAAAAGTTTTATGAGAAATTTCCAAATAAGCTGAAATTGGCTCGGATAGAACGAGAGCTAATAATATTTCCCAACTCTTTCACTTTATCTCCTAATTAAATCATTAATCTACTAAAACTTCTCTTCAAATCTCTATGGAATAATTAGAATTTTAGATATAGTATAATATATTGTTTCTAGATAATAAAGAAAAAATAACCTTTGTTAAAAATACAAGCTCAGCGATACAGAAAAAGAAAATTAACCTTTTCTGAACCTTACATCATAATGGTTTATTTAATTTTGTCGGATAACCACCTACATATTATATTCTGTGATTTACTATAATCGAGGTTAATAAGATAAATTTTATTCTGCTATAAGTAGAGTCTAAGTAATCTGAAATCCATACATGGGAACGGAATATTGTGGGATTATTTAAATAATCAGATTATTGAAAAAAATAAAAATAAATATTAAATTATAATCATAAGTACATAATATCGTTGGAATATACAAAAAGAACCAATACATTTGCTTTAGTATATTATAGGTACTATAGACACTAATCAGTAATCACGTATAACTTTTCATTCAGTAATCACTGTGATAATAATTATTTTATTAAATTTGAATTTATGTTTTCATGTATTTTTATATTTTAAAAATTACTTTAAAAACAACTTATGAAGAATCCTTAATTGTATTAAATTTTCAATCATTAACTATTAATATTGAACATTTTATAAGTTCTTGCAAGGTATTTGAAAAATAATAGTTATATTTCTAATTTTTACTTTAAAAAAAATGTTAGCTCCAAATACTTATAGGTAAATAAATCTTACCTTTGTAATTATGAAAGAAATTTTTTTTTATTAAGTTTTTAATACTTATTACACACTAAGAACTTTTTACTTTTTTAAAGTACCTACTATTTAAGTGATTTTAGATTCTGAGCGGAGCGATGAATGTATTGATTTTACAATGTTGTGTGTTTTTTTTTTTTTTTTTTATTTTTTTTTTGTGTCTGTGTACACGAGAAAGTGTCGAAATAATGTTTTAATTTCAAACTTTGGGGGTGGTTTCCGATAGAAAAATGAATCTAGTTGGTGCATTGGGAAGTCATTTTTTGAATTTCCCAATAGCTTTCAAAAGCGCCGGGAAAAGCCAAAAAAAAAACGAGAATTTTTACGCAAAACTAGTTTTCGACCAAATCAATTTTTTTATATGGTTGTAATTCAAAAACTTATCACTGTAAATAGTTGAAATTTTCACCAAATGTTTATGTCAGTATATCAGAGTTATCTATATACAGTTAAATTTTCAAAAAATGTTGACTTTTTTGAGTTATTTATAGACCACAGAAATTTTCGATTTTTTTGAGAATTTTTTTTTGAAGTGTCGATAAAAAAATTTTGGATAACCAAAAAGTTTTGAAAATTTAATACAAGGTTAACTTAAATTCTGGTATATTCAGGCCATTAAAATATAAACCACCTTTTTCACCAACCACTGGAAATTATATTCTAGGCTGACAAATCATCTCCGTTCAGAATCGTTTTTCGTATACAATGATACTTATCATTGGATTCAAATTTAACACTCCTATAATAATATATAATAAAGATCCATACGGCACCAAATGTACAGCAGAGCGGTACCCACTTACCCACTTTTTTAATCTTTTATTTCAATGATAAAAAGAAATACAACTTAAAAACTAATTGGATGCAATAAGTTTTGCTTAAATTTAATCAATATTTATTTTAACTTTTAAGCAAATAATGTTTTTTTATTTATAACACTTAAAGTTTAATATGAGTATATTTCTAAATAATATGTGTACCCGCACAATATAACTAGATTTCACTCTTTATAATTAATTTTTAAAATTTTAAATACATATAAAAACAAAAAAATAGGTTCAATATTCAACAAGTATATTAATATATTATACCAAATAATATTTTTTGTTTTGTAGTACTAAATTAATATTATGACTTGCCGTTTAACTAAAAATGTAAGATTTGATAAATTAAAGCTAAAATAGCGAAAACAAGTAATACCATGGTATGTTGTGCAGTAGATGTCTAGTGTACCTATCATTACTGGTAATTTACAGTAATAGTGAATGTAGGTATGTGTTAAAATTGAATTAAACGATAAATTATTGCATTCGAAAAACGATTCTGAGAGATGAAGATTGTCTAATTTATATTACCATTATAGTAATATTGTATTTTACAATTCGTAATAAGTACTGTAGGTTAAATTAATTTTAATATTACACTAAGTAAATTTAATTTATTTAATCATTTTATTATTATAATAGTATATTATTATACTTATATATTATTGAAATTTAATTTTCTAGTCAATACTGACTTACATCTCAGAAAACATAAATGCTTTAATGATTTTGTGCAAACAATTTTAATGGCTAATCTCAGTAACTAATCGATTATTTAAGTTATATCAATAGATTCATCAAGACTTAAAAGTCGTTTTAAACATTTTAGCAACCTCTTTATACTGCTAAAAGATTTCTCACTTATGGATTACGTTTTAACTTACAAAAATCGAATACTTTTTTGGATTAAATATATAAATATAATTTTTATTATATAAAATAATAGTTATTAGTTATAGATTATACTATAATTATAATCATTATTAAAAGTATTGCATATTTTTCAATTAACTTTTTATACAATAGAAACTATTACATAATATATAATCCGTTTCGCGTTTAGATGTTTACACATGAAAAAATTAACCTTAAGTACCTACCAAATGTCTCGAAACGTTTTTCAATAAAGTTAAATTCTTAAACAAATTTTATGAGTGTTATTAGCGTTAATTGCATTCATAACATTTTTACTCGGGGATTTGAGTATTTCGTACCTAACTCATTTTACCATATACAGCTATACTAATTAATAATTATGTACTCTAAAGTCCCCTTCCTTCATTGTGACATTAGTTTGATTAATTATATAAATAATTTTATTCATTCCAGTAAAATATTTTGTATGTAAAGTATACAATTACAGTCGAAATAAAATATGTTCTTTATTTTATATATACCTATTATTAATTATACACGTGTGTGCCTTTGGGAAAATTCATTTTTATTGTATATCTACTTGAAATTTTTTATTTTGATATGATTTCATAGTTTATTATATTTTAAATTTACCAATAAATGTAATAATATGATTTATTTTTTAATAAATAAAAAAAAGAGACTAAAATCAAATTAATAGTCCATTATAATAAGTAGGTACTTATTATAATACCAATAAGTTTAAGTTAATTTTTTTTTTTATAATGTATGAATAAAATAATAATAATATATAATATAATAATAATAATAAAATAATATTATAATAATATTTATAATCTATGAATAAGGTTTAAATTTTAATTTTTAATGTGAAACTTCAGCTTGATATAAAATAAATATTAAATGACTTGAATTCATTACTAGGGACTAAATAAATTATATTATTACTGTATTTAGTAAATATTGAAAGTTATTAATCGATTTAGAATTTGTAAGCTGCGTATGTAGCTTATAAACACTAAAAGATAATTCATCAATGAAGAAGTTATTGCTTTATTTCAATAGTTTTCGAAAGTAATAAATATAAATATAATTATACACACATTTGCGTAAGACGTAGGTACTTATCCTATCTTTTTTAGAAATTTTTTCGAGCACAAAAAAACGAAGTTATTTAATTTATGAGTTTAAATTAAGTCATGGAAACTCTTATAAAAATTTATGTCTTTTCAAAATGCCTGCACATAAATTTAAAAATATTACTTTTTTTCATAATTTAATTGTTAAACCAGGAAATTATTGACCAAATATTAATGGTTTGTAATAAAAATATGTGTAAATATTTTAAAAATGCTATCTTAATAAAGTTTTATTCTTGTATTATATTTAATGTAATATATTCAAAAAATATACAAATAATAAAATAACTTTTAGAATTTAAATTTGTAATGTAAACTAATAAACTCAATCAATTATAAAATATATATTCCATTAGTTATAATATATATTACATTATTACCTATATGTACATGTATTAGATATAATATTAGTTATTAACGATTATTAATATTATATCAATGGTAATCTAATAGTATATTCCAACTTTAAAAAATTTTAAAAATTATTTACTTTTATATAAATAAATTTCTCATTACGTTACACAATAAGCTGTCAACTAAGTTTCTTTTAAATTATTTTTTAGTCGACGGAATTGGTTAAAATTTCTTTCAAATTACCTATCCAAGAACCCACTTTGATAACAACGCAAGTAATAATTAATTTACAGAATGCACTCCCTAGAGTAATAATTAGTGATTACATTTTCATGAATACCGATTAGTTCACTGATTACCTATGAGAATTACGCGTGTATTTAACTTTAATTACAAATTATGATCTACTCGACGGGATTAATTGTCTTACTAGTATATGTATTTGTCAAAAAAAAAAAATATATATGTATAAAAAACCCTCCTATCTAAACTATATACACAATTATAATAACTGTTTTATTATCTGTTACCAATGACAATTATCTACAAACAAAAATATTAATTTTTTATGAGTTAACAAATATCCGAGTAGAATTGACCATTCATTTTGATGTAATAGCTTAAAATCTTCACTAATATATTTTAAGGTAATTCTAAGTATATGTGTGTTCACTTTTAGAATTTGTGACTTGGCTATTTACAAGTTACAGGCAAAATAATAATGAGTAGATTAACTTCGTGTCGCCTATCTGTATCACTCTACAATTTCGAAATATGTATATAGAAAAATATGTATCAAAATTTACAAGTCAATTTCGAAATTTTCGAGTCTATCTATTTCTATTACCTTAAAACTATTTCTTGATAGTGATATATTCTACCACTAAATTCATATGAAACGATAAGGTTTTATTTAATAGGTATTTGATTTGCAACATACTTTACATACTACAAATTGATGTGACATGAAGCTCAGTAAAGTTAAAATATTGTATGACGTAATACAAACCAAACACCTCTTTATACACCTATTATTGCACTAATTTGATTTGAGATAAAAGAAAACCAATATTAATAAATTTATGACTTCTAATTTAATAGATACAAAGTATTACGTATGTTAAATATTATTACAAAGGAAAATATAAATTAAAGTTTTGATTAATATTATTCATACCTATATAAAAATTTATAATTAATTTAGATAAAATATAGTAGATACTATTTAATACTTATCTTTAAATACAAATTATTTCAATAACAATTGAAGGTTTACAGTGTAATTTCGTATATGACTAACAATGAGCTTAACCATTAAAGTTTTACAACATGATGTTTAATAGTACCTTACCTCTCATCAATAATACTCAAATAGTACATAATTCAATATGAGATTAAAATAAAAGAATTTAAGTTTAATTATATAATGTAAATTTAAATTACTAACATGGAATATTAATTATTGATAAACAAATATAAGCATTTTGTATACATACATTTAATTTTACTATATGGCTTACAGACGACACATAAAACTATTTTTTTTTCTATTAAAAAATAAACATAAAATATGTTATATTTATTGAACGAATGATACGCGCCTAGAGAAAAGACTTATTCCAGATCATTGAGAGATTTTATACTTTAATACATTTTATTATTTTCCTTATTTTTATATAATATATTGCAAAGAAAACAATAACATTTTTTTATGTTTCAAAAATATATCGTACTATGAATAAGATAAAAATAATATGATGTAAAATGTATAAAAAAAAATATTGTCTCCAATATTGAATTTCTTAAATTCTTATCGTCGCCGTATTAATTTTTATTATTATTATTTCGATAGCCGTATAAATTACATAGTTAACTGTGAAGTAAATTATTACGTTATAAGAAAATAATATTTGGTTCAAAAAAATAATGTAGTCGTGTATAATTTATTTTTCGAAAAAAAATTAAAATTTTTTTCATATAATTAACTACGGTAAAAGAATGATTTCAGAAAACTTTATAATTAACACGCTATACTTACCTACACCTTTAATTTATTGTTTATGTTTGTTTAAAATAGATATTCAAATTTACAACATTTTTAATTTTATTTGAAGTATAGATCATTATTTCAATATTATAGAATCTTGTCAATATCATTTAAAATATATTATTAAAAAATATAACCAAAAATGTACATTATTCACTGGAAATATCTATAAATACTTCAGTTATAAAATTATCATGAAATTTAGTGAAATTTAGCTATACACATATTCATAAATATTTCAAAATTACATAGGTATAAACTAAAAGATACTAGCTTTAGATCTTAGTTGTTATACGCTTATAATTGATCTAAACACGAAACCATTACAAAAAAATACGAATAATAAAAATATTAAATGATAAACTTAAACCATAATATTATATTATGTATATAATGGATGTCAAGTACTTGATAGTTAGGGCTCAATATATAATTTATTTTTTTAAACATAAAATTTAAATTAAAGAGATTTAAACATAATATAAGCATTTCATTATATTATATTTTTGCTATTATTGTCCATCAATATCAAGTAAAATAATAATAGTTATCTATGCAATATGCACCTATACCCGGCTGTTATTTAGTAATATTTACTGAGTACCCATTAGTCGCCCATCCTACAAACAACACAACATACTTACATACCTGAGTGTGTAAGGTTAGGTATGTACAGATGTACCTACTATGTATTATAGTTTTATGCAAAAATAGCACTTTTTATTAACAAATATTAACACGTTTATTTATTAAATTAATTCTCAGTTAATTTTTGCTAAAAAAAAAGTTTGATGCGATTAAGTTTTGGTAGTTATTTTATAGAAATTTAAAGTTTTTTTTTTTAAATTTCGATGAGCTGAGTAAAGTATACCAGCATTTTGTGAATAAACCACTATATAACCCCTATATGTATAAACTCCGCTAGGTACTGCTTTCTTATGAACTTTAAATACCTATAAGGCCATTACTAATTAATAGGGCTCGGATTTTAAAGCATAATAAACAACTAAAAAGCACACGGTTATTTTAGAAAAGCAAAAAATAAAGTATATTGATTTTTAAAAAAAGCACGACCATAAATTAACACAAACTAATTATAAAAATAAATAAAAAAAATTTGAAAAATTAATTTAAATTAAAAAAAAGAATTAATATCACCAATAACATGTATTTCTGTAGATTTGCAGTAGTGAAACTGGCTCTAAATTGTCCGATGGAATACTTTTATACATAGAAAACTTCTCCCTATATCCACTGAATTAATCGTTGCTTACTTCATACAAGAGGTTTCAAATTACAACACTAAATCTAAAATTTTGAAATGGTCGATATCGATGTTATGGGCATACTGACCGTAGGTACTGCTTGCTATAATATGTAGATCGATAATTTATACCTTTAATACATTTAATAAATAAGCCGATAACGAAAACAATAATAATCCAATATAACCATTTAGTCCGCATTCTGGGGTTTTCGTTTCTTATCAATTCAATTTTTATTTTTTGTTCTTACTATAGTAGTAGCATAATAAACATATAAAAATTCTACAGCTGAAATAACTGAAAAAAGTAAAAGAAAAAAACATTTACATAAAAAAAAACCGAAAAAGCAAAAAACAATTGGTTTATTTGGAATCAAAATGACGTGAAATGAATATAAAAATTAGATTTCCATCTCATATAAAAAAAGAAGCATATGCTTTAAAATTCTAGTCTTACTAATTAAGTACCTACTCGTTCAGAATTTGATTTTAGTTTCTTAACGAAAAGATAAATATATTGATTTTACCATAGTATGTTTTATTTTTAAACTTACAATTTTTTTTTGTGCGTAGGTATTTGAAGATACTTTATTACTTAATAATATTAAAAATGCTTCAATCTTCAATCATAGTGGAGATTTCTTTAAGCAGATTAAATCTAATAACAAAAAAGTAGTACTTTGATCTATTGTCTAGCATCTATCCTACTCAGTGATACTCGTTACTTATAATACGTCAGAGCAACTTGTGACTTGCCCAATGTTTATTTATTGAAATTTTTTAAAAAAATACTCCATTTTAAAATATGAAATTAATAATGTATACTGTTATTAAAAAAAAAAATACTAAAAATGTTACATATTTTTTTTCAATTTGATGTTATTTTGTAATGTCTTTAGCAATAATTATGTAATAATAACAATATTATTTTCAGAAAAAGTTAATATTTTTCGAAATAATGATTGTATCTGCTGTCTATTGAATCTTAAAAGTATAATTCTGCATATATTATGGCTTTAGCTTTCTATTTAAAGCCATGATAAAATCTTACACGTATAATTTTTAAATGTGTCTTCAAAATTCTCATAACTATATTTAATGGACTTTATTTAATTGATTTATTATACAATCTTATATATTCAGTATTATACACACATATAATAATATGTAATACGTATAGTATTCAACTAGTCTTATTAATGTCATTTAATTTCACTTAAAATGTATGAATCTAAGTCCTATTTATTTCATTATGTTTGTTATATTAAATTGTCACATAAATCAAAATATTACTCAATTTTGGCGTACAGATAACAGAACACACACACAGTTAATAAACTTACTACCAATAAATAAACTCATAAATAAATGTACGATTGTTATAAATAATAAATTACTATTGTAAAATTTCTTAAAAGTTTAAACGATATTTAACCGTCACAGATATTATTAATATGTACCTCTAATATTATTTTCACGTTTCACCACCAAAACGTTCGAATTAGACTGATATCAGACTTATATTAGACGTCTCACGCAACAGCTCAGTGGTATAACCTAACCTCGCTATATCTCAACAGTCAACGGACGTGGAATATTCGCTATAATTTTCGAAGCGTCTACATTTTCGCGTATAATATTATTGTACAATCGCGGCTGCAGCGTAGCCATGTAAACACAATAGTGTACAGCTCGATCGCAGCGTTAATAATAGGACGGGACATGTGAACACGCGATAACATCAATAATAACAGTGGCGGAAAATTTCGCGTGCAGCAAAAAACTAGCTTTTTCAAGATAACGAAAACCATCGCTTCTACGGTCAACGAGATACGTACATGCGGTAGACTTTTATTTTAGCGTGTGATATGATGCGTGTAAGTGTATACTGTATATAAATTATTAACATTTTATTTATATACCTATCTGTGAAAAACACTAATCATTTTTTTGAAGGGGAGAGGCTGTCGAGTGGTGTGTGACCAGTTACAATAGTGCCTACATCCTCCATATAACTGAAACACCGTGGCATGACGTCATTATGGCTATATAACACGAATACACAATTGACGTTTTTCCATTTTAAATATTAAAAATGTTTTCATAACGATTCAATTAACCTTTTTTATCTAGCTAATATTATATAAAATATAAATAGACTTGAAATTGCGGAAAACATAAAAGTTTATCAGTTGAACTTTAAATTACGTTCAATCGTTACAATTTACACTTTCTTTATAAACGTAGCACGTAAGTACTATATTATATTTAGTAGTTCGTTTATTCGTTCTCATCAAATGAACCATAAAAATAATCGTATATTAGAATTTAGCAGTCGCAATCAACGTAGTCAGTGATCATTGACCGTTGGGTCGTCATCATTATCATTATTGAACTAAATGACATTGTTTCCTCCCCTGGCACTAGCTATGCACATTATAGAAACCACTCTTTAAGAATATTATGGAAACACACTTAAATATTTAAAAGAATTTAATAATAATCAATAATAAATTGATAATATTATATTTTAATAATGTCATACTTAATAGTATAAATTTATAGTACACTATAAAAAGTATTTTTGATATACTATGAACAGTTTTTGTACAATTTTGTTTTATTGATGAAAATAGTTGTCAAATTGAATAACTACTCGGCGATTGAAAATGACAGCATTTATTAAAAAACAGTGAAAACAACATTTTGATAGTAATAATTTAATAATGAAGCTTTACCTAAACAAATATGATTTATTTAACTCTTATTTATCAAACATATTTTTATTTTATATTATTTTAGTGTGTACACAATGTTGAATTTAAATTTAAAAAAAAATAATAAGTTGAAATTACGAACACATCTGTTAGGTTAGATTATCTTAGGTTAGGGCTACCTATTGTTATACAATATAATATGTTGTAAACATAGCGGTTACAATTAATTCTTCGACACACCTTTCGTCAACAATCACCACTACGCTACAAGGGGAGGTATAATGGTTTAAATACTATTGCAATACTGTTAAATAAACTCATAAGGAAACCGCCATCTTCCAAAACGAACAAAAACCGATTTTATGCTGTAGTAAAAGCATAAAGTTATGAGGGATACCGAAGGGCAAAATTGGAGGTTCTATTATAACTTATAAGCTCTTCAAAACTTCAAATGTCAATAAGTTTTGTTCTACACACGTATTTGACAATGTAAACATGATAATTTATTGGAATCGACAATATTCATGCTATTCAAAATATACAGAGAAAATCATATACAGGATGATTCATCACGTATACGCTCACGGTTCGCCTCCATCTTTCCTCTATAATAATAAATGTTAATAAATATTTTTAAATTGTTGGGATTTTTTTTACTTCTAAGAAGTATCATGTAGTGATACAAACTTTCAAATGAATACTCCCATTTTTTCTACAAATTATTTAGTGGATAACGTTTTGGATAAACGTTGGTCTAAAATTCTAAATAATTCAAAAATTGAACGAACAATATTTCAGTTATTAAAATATATATATACTAAATATAATATTATAATAGACCTTAAATGGCTTAAGTAAATCACCCTGTAGGATACCTACCTTAAATATTATACTATAATATGCGCTATATATACGTCGTGCGTGTGTAAATACTATAATAGTCTTCGATCCGGACACGCGCCGCGATCGAATAAGTACAAGAAGTAACAACCATAGAAGAAAAGAATGTAATAACGACTTTTAACGTTCATTTTTTGTTTTGTGGACGATAATACGATGTCTATCACCACTCCCTCCATTAAACCACCGGTTGCGAGAGCGGCGGCGGCAGTGGCATCGCTAACGGCTAGAGAACATATATAATATTAATATTATTATATATATTATATGGTAGGTACCTAACATATATATGTATATATATTTAAAGTCTCCCCATGCGCACATGCATCGACTAGCGTTTCCTTCCGACACTCATTACCCCTCGAACACCTCCCCGCTACAAGCCCCGGTCGGGGGTCGCCGGAGCGTAACAAAAGGAGCGAGGCAGCTGCCGACGCGCATATATTTTGTAACGACGTTATGTGTGTTGCCCGTTGGCCGATTGCTTTTTGCCGTTGTACTACTATATATATGTAGACTAGACGGCTGTGGCGGAGCAGGGGACAATATAATATTGCGTATACTCGCGCGCGCCACGAGTCTAACGGTCGGCGGCGCGGGGATGAGAATGTACCACCCCTCCTGTCGCCACTAACACCGTACCGAAATGTATATACAAAATAATATTATGCTATATTATTAAATAGTCGGAAAGAGATCGTAAAGTCGTAATAAATAATGTATCGCGTATAATGCGTGGAGATGTCATTTTTACCGTTGATTTAAAAATAAAACTCTTCGGAAGTTGTGACTTGTGTGGGAGGAGTGCGGACATTTCGACGTGCCTGTAGTACATAATAAAGTCTGGACAATTATACAATAAGGTCCAATATATACTGATATACGATATTTATAACTGCGTACTCGCATACTATATTATTAATCAGTAGTCAGTACACACTGCACATCGTCTCGTTAGATAAATCTGCACAGTTTTTTTTTTCCCCCCGATGTTAATTTGAAATTCACAATCCATAAAGGTTTATTTTATGTACACTGTAGGTAGTTGGACGAGTATGATGAAAATCAACTAAATATAATGAATAGGCATAGTGAAATTCTGATCGATTGAAGTTACTCGTGTATTATGTATACGATTTATGCTCTCTCACTACGAGTCCTGCATACATCGCGATAGTGTACGGCAATCGACGAACATCGACTATATATACCAAGTATCACGAAATAGGAAACACGATACTAATAATTAATGACTATTATCGTAACACTTCATTACCGCGATCCTCCGGTATATTTGCAGCCCACCCCGTGTCCGAGTATTTCGCCAACGCGGTCCCAAATCCCAATCACGTCCACGCCGTTTGTTATTCCTGCAATAACATACTATTATTAGTTCCGACCTGCAGACGACACTATTGCGATTTAATCAGTTTCTCGCGAAGATCTTCCTCGTTCCAAACGTAAATGAATACAAATATGCTCTCAATGTGCCGTATATCGTAATAATATATAATAGTAGGTACAGAAATTCAGACGGGAGCGAGTATAAAGACGCGCGCGTGACTGGAAGATGGATATCATAAAACCATTAAGACATTTTCTCAAGCGGATTTTGTCATAGATTAATGTACGAATTTTCAGCTAGCGCTGTATGATCTATACTGCAGGTATATGATATCGTATAATAATATTGTATTATTATGCGAACCTATATTTACGAAGACGTTTGCAATAAACCGTTTCACCGCTACTTACGGTCAACTTGCACATTTTCTCGTTTTTTCGCGCCAATAACGATCGCTGCCAAAGGGTTTTTGCAATCATAATAATCCCTTACAATATACAATTGTATTATATTAATATATTGTGTACGCATCTCTATATGGGTCCACGGCACCACCCGCATATATGCTTAAATATAATACTCGTACAGTAAGAGTACACACACACCCTCTTACACGCGATATATATATTATATTTATAGGTATAAGGTATATTAAGCACACACACACACATACCCTCTTATATACGATATTATATATACATGTAGGTATAGGTACCAACACACATGTATATGTGCACAAAATTATTCGGTTTGCAGCTGTCACCGGCGGTCGCGTGCCCAAACATCTGCTCCCGCGCTTCGTCAAAACACATGGCCCGCCTCCAGCCCGCCGCCAAACGCGACCGGTTGTTTGCGTCGTAGCCGACTACCGACAGTCAATCGTTGTCGTCATCGCGAGCACACGCCAAGCCAGACCGCACCACGATAAAAACAATAATAATAATAATAATATCACTACGACATCGCGAGTCGTCTCAATCATCTCCTGTGGTGGCGCCGCCCGCCAAACTAAAAATTTTCCAGGACGTTCCAGACGATATTCATACACATAAATACATCGAATTACAACACCAGGTCAGTTTTTACACATTTTAGTTTTTTCGACACAAAGTTTGTTACAATCAAAAATAAAAAACACCACTCACACTGTACATTTATAACGATAATATAATATAGTAGGACAATGTAAAATGGTTTTCGTGATGATGGGTAACAGTGTCGTAAGATATTCGGTTGAGCGTACAAAGTTGCAGTTACGTTTTCGTAACAGACTTTAACGTGAGTTGCTATAGGTTAATATACGATATGACTGACGCAACTGTAAACAATAAATACCTCGCATAACCCAACACGACCACCGAACTCAGTTTCGCAGGTATCGGTACACTTTTTATCGGGTGTAGAACAATTGTACACATTTGCCTTTTTACATGTAAAAGTTCTTAATCCGTTTACCCAAGGTAAAAACTATACTGTTGATTTGGTTATGAGCTCGTAGTATCATTTTATTAGTTTTTACCCGTTTGTAAAATAGCTAAAAATATTGTAAGTAAAAAAAAAAAAATTAAATTTATTCAATATGTAGGACGTAAGTATAATACGTAAATTATGACGTATAGATAGTCAATGGATAGATTTTGTTCCGTTTGAATTAAAATGCATTATTTACTGTAAATAAACATATAGATTTATAGTTTATAAATATAGGTATATACCTAATACTATGTACATTATTTTAAACTAAGTAGGTATAAACTAAAACTTTACAACTTAATCGCAAAATACTTTTTCCAGCCAAAATAATTAATTCTACGTAATTTTAAAATGGGTATATCTAGTGTTTGTTTTATTTTTATTTTATTAACACTGGATATTGATAAGGATAATTACTATGAATTTACTTTATTCTGGTGTAGTAACGTTTTGTAGTTAATTTAAAACTTAAATAAAAAGGTAAAAACTCTGAAAGTTGGTCAATTGACATTTACAGTGCATCGATTTTACTATTAATCATCGCTCACCGGGATTAATCACTTTTAAAGTAGGCATGTGTGTGTCTTTGCGTTTGACACCTTATCTATTTTTCCTTTGGAAATGTGATGAATGCTTAAACTTACTATTTTGAACATGGTAAACGACTAGACTTATATGAAATTAAAACTTTTTCTCTTCCGAGAATCATGCACTTCTCGACCATCATCGTTCAATATAAGAAAACTTAATTGTTGTACACCCACCATACTAATCCAATAACTATTTATTCAAATCAAAGTTTTATGTCTTATCTTAAGTTGGTGATATGAGTTAAGATGTATTAGGTTCTTTTAACAATTATAATTAGTAATCAAACAATTTTACAATTATTTAAAAGACAATTATAAAATAATTTATATTTGATTAAAAAGTAATATTAGACCTTCTTGCACTAAACTACAGAATTATATAACACAATCCATTACAACACCATCTGCTACAACTATGTTTATCATCCCTCTTGGTCGTATTCAAGTTAAAACTATACTTTTATTTTCTATTTATAAGTTCCACACAATTTACGAACGTTATATGCTACAATAATTATTTTTGAACATAAAATATGGCTGCTGTAGTTGCTGTTTAATCATATAAACTTATTAGTTATAAAAATTAATTTGTTAACAATATGTTGGCTGGTATTTTTAATTTCTGTTAAATTAACGTAATGTTTAAATAGCTACCTATAATTTTAAATAATAAGTTAATAAACTTATCGTATTAAACTTTTTCTATAATTGTATGTAATTTTAAAAAAAAAACTAGAGTTCTTGATTTTTGTTTGATTAAAATGTATTTTTCTCGATATTTTTATTTTTAACCAACTTATTTCAATTAAAACAATATAATTCAATAGAAAATAATCATCTATCTTTGAAATTTATTTGATTTACATTTTTCAAATAATGAAATAGTTTAACCTCAAGACTTAAGTTCTACATTTCCATCTTAATGTACTTAAGTACCTTACATCTAAGACCAAAGTATATGTATAATATTATTTGTGTTCTTGCAAATTATTTCAAACAAGAAATTATTTATTTTTAATATTCAAAAAAATAATAACATTATAACCTAATACAGTTTAATTTCAAATGTTATTCCTAGATTTTCAGATGGTTAATTAACTAATATATAACTTTACCTAATATCAAATAACCTGGCCAATAATACTAGAATAGCTTGTAAAAATTCAAAATTTAACTGGTTAATATTTCAGACTAAATTAACTCAATTGGTACAAAATAATAGTTGAATTATTCAATTGCTTAACGGAAAACTATGTAGATTAGATAGATTATAGTTGCGGTTCTACTATTCATTAGGTAGGAGCTTTGATGTGTTAGATGAAAAATAATCACAATCAGTGGCTTATATAAGGGGAGGGATTTAGGGATTCAACCCCTCCCCTGAAATATATGGTTGGTATGGGCATTGATATTGATTGTTATAATATTATATGTGTATAATATTATCATACATTTTTTTAATCCCCTCCGAAATTAATTTCTATACACGCCACTGATCACAATAACGTGATATTATGATATATAATATATAGTAGGTATAGTACATAAGGTGTGTGTGTGGCTGTTAAAAGTTTAAAAGGTAAGCGAAATATGACTGAGATTTGTTAGTTAACTATAAAGACAATTCAAACAAGAAAATAAACCAAGTTGGAAAACTTTTCTAAAAATACGAAATTCGACGCTTTTATAAATGAATAAAATGATTGAAAAGAATAATCATTATCTAATACCACAACCTCAAAAACGCGTAGAAAATATACAAAACTTAGAACGCGAATGCCTTCCAAATTCGTTATCCCTCCATCGCCAATGAAAACTTCACCCCATACCGGTGTATATAGTTTTCCATTCGATCGATAATGTACTTAAATGGTATAAGAAATGCGGTTCACGTTGCCTATCATATTATGATGGTAAGATTATTTTTATTCCACAAGAACTTTTAAAACATCTAGTGGTGTCAATACGTAATAAACTTCAATATCACTACTTAGAATTAGTTTTTCGTTGAAAATATTTAAAAATGAAAAAGTAATTGCCTCACATAAATTCTTTTGTTCAGAAGAAAAGAACAAAGACTAAGTAATTTAACTACTTTATTGTATTAACCTTGAAACCTCAAATTGTATACTTGGTATTAATGTTTAATATATAATATTGTTAACCAGTTTAATTTTTACTAAAATACCGGATTTCATAATATACAAATAATAACTCTATTGTTATGTTTTATTTAATAACCTATTATTTTCTTCCGATATTTCTATTAGTAACAGCCACATATTACATAAAATTCTCAGAGTGTTTTATATATGTTTATATATAAATATTATACACATAATTAAAAAAAATTAGTTAACATAAATGTTCTTATATTTCTATTAATTTCACGTGTGGCAATTATCTTAGCTTTAACTACTTTACTATTAGAGTACTTATATTTAGTGTAATACTAGAATATTTCATTTATTTTTATTTAAAAATGCTACTGCACAAAAAAAATATATAATTTAAGTCAAAAACCTAACATTAAAACTGTCAACTTGATAAATGATAGAAGTTTTATTAAAATCTGTTGCACAAGGTTGATTCTTTTTTGGATATATATAAAATATTTATGGATCTCATTTCAAAAAAAAAAATGATGATTCTAAAAAATGTCCAAATCGTTATAAATAAATTATGAAAATAATCGTGTCAAAGAACCGAAGGAACCAATTAAATGATGATTACAATATTGGATCAATGGTATATTATTCTACCCCGGTTATAAATTCAAGTACATACAACTATAAAGTACTATAAGATGAAAATCCTTTACGTTTTCGATTAAAAGTATAAAAGCATTCATTTTGAATATTTGCCGTTGTATTGATTTATTTAGTTCGATCATTTTAAACTATTAAATAAAAAGGACATTCGCAGTTATGTATAAAAGGAAAACATAATATAACTATAAAATGATAAAAAAAAAAGTTTCTCTAGAAATTAATCATTATAGTTTTAAATCCTGTCCATCAATATAATTTTAACAAATGCACTTCTTGCACAAAAATGTTTATACGCGATTAAAGTTAATTATTTCAAACTTGTATCTAAGGTATTTTATTTATTAAAAAACTTAAAAAACTCATGTAATTAATTAAAAAAAAAAAATCTTTGCCCCACAAATGTCGATTTAATTCAGTTAAATTTATTTCTAAAAGTTTTGCTTAGCAGCTTGGTATGAAACACAAAAAATGTCTTTTAATTTCATTAAAAAAACTAAGTAAATCTGACAAGTACTCTCGCAAATTTTTCATACAAACTTAATTATTATTATATGTAATTATTAAAATTATATTTTTCCTCATTCAACATTAAAATATATATATATATTATATATAAATAATTATTTATATACTTTATCTTAGTAATTGAAACTTTTTGATTGGTATAGTTAAAAAAATAATTATTATTATTAATATTCATAAAGTATCAGATACTCCATCCAACTCAGAATGTCATCAAGATTTACTTTTGGGTTAGGTCTAATTTTCCTTTTTTTTTATGTATTTATAGATAATTAACTAATAAGGATATTTTTTGTTTTATAAAATAGATATTCAATTTATATAAATATTGATGTATATACTACTTGAGTTCAATTTGGTATTTAATATTTCAATTTTATCCTATTTTTTTATGATATAGCAGATTTCATGATATGAGTTTGATTTATTTCATTTTAAAATTAATCCAAACATTTCAAATTATAGAAATATGTAAATTAAAATAATAGATATTTAACGTTGAAATGAGGTACCTATGTGAAAATTTCATATTGGGATAAGCAGCAATAATAATTATTGGCATTATACATAAAGAGCACATAGGGTCTCGATATTCGGTTATAATACAGAATAAACAAATTTATCATAATAAACTAAATACCGTTCAGATTGTAGAGCAATATAATCTAATATCTTGATTAAACATAAAGAGCGAGCAACTAGTGTGTAGAATTCATTATCATTATTATTAAGGCTTGGTTCCCGAAATTATAACAAACAGCGATAGAAAAGCGACGCAAGAGGTCGCCACAGCCGTTTTAGATTGATTAATGAAAGCAACTTTGCGCAAACAATACTCACACACATACATCAATGTTAATTTATACACAGACAAACAAACATTAAGGAACCGAAGAAATTTTGCAACAGTTTTGCTGGAACTTAGAAGACATGACATGTAGATGAAGCAGAAATTTCCCCATAAATTGAGAATTAGAAATAGTTGTGGTTTGTTTGTAAGGGGGTCAACCGATTTTCGACAAACTAACTATCAAGCAAATTTATTGAACGTTATTAATATTTATGGAACTATCGTGGAGCTAATAAATATATTATTGACAGTGATTGGAGATCAGAGCGTTGTATGTAGTGATTAAATGAATGAAAAAATCCATGTTCTGATAGAATACACATAATTCATTATTATAGTATTACAGTCGTGACTAATGTGCAATAAACTGAAAATATGATACGTAATATGTTATTGAGAAATTTCGCATAGAAGATGTGAGTTTCCAATATCTATCATCAGAATTAATCATTTTATAGAATAAAATTATGCGTAGGTATAGTGTTAAATTGGCGCGAGTTTGATTATCTACGGTTAGGTATATATATGACATGTACCTATGTGTACTTCACTTAACTGTAGGCACAGTAATTAACAAGTAATGTTATTTTTCTATCCGAATTGTCAAACTAAACTTGGAGTAATATAATAATTCAAACAGTTATAATATGCAAAAATAGCTGTACAATAGTATATATAAGATCAAGAAAGTTTCATTTAGGGGTATTATATAGCACATATATCACTCACACTTGAACATCAATCACACATATTGGCAACTTTGTAGAATAGGAAAAAATTTTTATGTATAATGGACATATTATATTCGTTTATAATATTCATAACATTTTATTTATTTATTTTATAATATAACATAGGTAGGTAATTATATTTTATAATATGAAAAAACTTAACAGATAAACCCATTATTACAAACCTAATCTATTATTTATAAAATAATTACCTTCTGTAACAACTCGATCCCATATTTTACTTGTCCAGTATTAAATAAATTTATTTAGTAAGTCTAAACAACATTTAGTCACTCGATATCCTTAAAAATATATCACGATTGACAGTTGGGCATTAGAATTAAAGAAGTATAATAAACCTTTTGTTAAAAAATATACAACTGTATACGACATATTATAATAAATGACAAGTATAAATTATAATATATGACATAATAAGTACTAAAATATTTATGATAATTTAAAGAAGTGAAAAATGTCTTATGTCAAATTTGTATAATAATCAATATGATATTATAATATTATTAATATCTGTAATAATGTAATACCTATATGTAAATTATGTACAATAATTATCAAAATAATAATATCAATAATATAATAATTTAAAAAATATTTATAAATTATAAATGGATTTTTTATATTGTTTATGATATTGCACTTTTTCGTTGGCCACTATAACTATTGTAGTAAGATTCATTTTACAGTTATACATATGATATGTACATCGTATGATATGTACACGGAGTTTTTAATTTACATTGTTGTCATATTTTTTAAGTTTCAATTTATGTTCATAATATATAAATACTAGCTCATAAACGTATATATTATAATTATAACTTCCATTAAAAGTATATACATATACTCAACATAAAAAACTACTTATACTTATAAGTTTATTTGTTATAGACAATAATTTCCAAATGTTATACGTTTTGGTAAAGAATAGTCAAATGTATTTTAGCAAAAGAATTGACAGACGACGTAATACTGAAGGGTATAGTGTAAATATTTAAATTTTTTTGCTTTTATAATACACAGCAAATGCGTTGAATCCTCACCTCATAAATATATACGCAGATAAGTGTAAATATTGCAGCGTCTTAGTTTGACCACTCTATGCAATAATAAGACAAATCGAGTTAATCTTAATTTTTTATCCAAATTAATTAACGATAAAACTGATGCCCCTACAATTTAAAGTTAAATTAAATATTTTAGAGTCCCTATAGTATTAAGATCTAAAATCATTTACCCGTTTCGTATCTATAACCTTTTTATTAATTGTAACTATATGACTAATCGCCTTATTGTTGTAATGATGAAACTATCGTCTCATAATAGTACTTTGTGTGTAGTCAATAAATTAGTATATATTTTTCTTAAATGTTAAATGTGTATAGTATAGTCTATATAAATAATATGTATAATTTTATTTATATATTCAACCATTTCAAAATATATAAAATAAATGGGAAATATATTATTATTATTTGGCTCGTTTTGTATTTATATACAAATAAATTACGCAACTAGTTCACCAATGTTTAACTTTTGTCTTAGAAAATGTAAAATATCCATTGGTAATACATCAATAGTTTTGTATATTCAAATAATAACGGTTGTAAAAAAGCATCGTATACCTACATAATTGCGTATTACTTCTACAAAGAATCTGTAAGCATGCATGAAGTGCGTCTTCCCCTAGGAAATCCTCAGGAAATTGGTGACAAGTTTATCACCTATAAGTAAGTTTTCAAAGTCCGCCGCAATCGGATATTTTCGATAAGTTTTCCCATTGCATTCTTGAGTGCTTGAAGTACCTATAATACGTTGAGAGTGCAACAACATTCCAGTGAAACGAGTCATGGTAATAACTAATAAGTAAATAGTAATTGTATACATTTTATTATTAGCTCCTCCTCACATGCTGTCCGACCAAACGCATCGCCTGTTTCCGGAGTATTACGGAATGAAAGCACTGTGGTGCTTCAAGGTAAGACGTGCATCAGCCATATATTATGTGTATTATTCACATTTTCTTTGTACTAGAACTCCTGAAAGACTGTTCTTTGCAATCAATTGTAGTTTCGGCTAATATTATAGCTTATACAATTTATAGCAATAAATATAAATTTTAGAATCTAAATTAAACCCCGATAAAATTGCCGTATATGTGTATGATCACTATATGTTCTTAATTACAATTAACTAAACAAATGGTCTTTAGACGTTGAATATACTTAACGACTCTAAAACTATAAATTTAAATAAAATGCAAAATGTAAGTATAAAAAAGGTTTCAGATTATAACTTTTAAAAACTACTAGAAACGCAAAATTATTTGGTCGGATTTTATATAGCTAGACTGTAAATAAACAATTAACGTTTATACTGCAGGATGTGAAGGCAGATATCTATCAATGTTCTGGCTATCGGATGTATTCATTTTATGTGTATATATTTCATCATGGCCTTTACAGTTCATTTCCATTAAGCCTTTTTATTATGACTATAAATAACGCTTTCAGCGGTTATCAAAGAATGGCATTTGTCAACGTGATTGCAGAAATCGGCTTATTCAATCTTTGGTCCGTACATTCGCTGATTCGATTGTTTATATATCTATGCAAGTAAATACATTTTCTGAGTATCTACTGTTCTGAAGTATCATTTATTGTGTGTTTAATACGGTTAGATACGAGTACTTATTTATATAAGATATAGAATATCTACACCTACTTCATACTTGGATACGTAAATTCAAATTTTTCCGACTATCGATTTATATTTTTGTCGACTCCAATGAAACGCAGTGCCAAGTTAATAATTATTTGCAACTCGCTGTTTGTTTTATTTTGATAATGTAAGTTATACTATTATTATACAAGCACCAAAAAAAATTACTATGATTAATACTTAAAATTACTTCATATTTTCCAGTTTTATCCAAAAAACTTCATAATATATAAAATATAATAACAAAGTAATTTAGTTCAATATATAATATATTATTATATTTTACGTGTCAATTAAATATATTTTTACGTAAAGGTAATGAGTTTCAGCTAGAATAACATTAAGGGAATAATTTAATATTATAGAAAAGTTACCGCAAGATTTAAACGAATACCTACCGTATGAAATCGTATAACGATTTCAAATTCTATTATCTTCGGAAGAGCTTTGATTGAGTAAAATAAGAAATTAATACCTTATGTTGGTGTACGAAATTACAGTTTTTGAAGGGATCGATTTTGGTAGAACTATATATAAGTAAAACATATAAATAAAGACGTGAAAATGAAAAATAAATTGGATAGAAATATATAAAGGGAACAAAGAAGAATGCTTTGATGGAAATGAAAGGAAAATAATAAAAGCCATAACTCCAAAGTTCGCTCAAATATCTTTAATCTCGTGAACGTCAGAAAATTTAAAAAGCTAAAGATTTTATATAAAGATTTCTCAAATGTCCTGATCCTTGTAAATCGAACTGTACAGTATTAAGCAGTATAAAAATGTATGCGAATTATTTTAATTCTGTTATTATGAAGACAATTTTGATAGTGAATTATTGTATAAATAACCATTGATTATGTAAACAATCGTTTTCATTTAATTTTGATAAATTTACTATAGGTAATGAATGATGATAATCCGCATGATGTTGATTAGGTATTTGGTTGAGTCTAATTTCCAAAATAAAAATATATAAACTATTTAATAGATAAATTTTGAAATTATTTGAGTTCATTTTATGTATTTATATTATATAAGCAAATAAAATCTGCACAATTTTGATTGAAGACATTCGTCAAATCGGGTCCATATTTGACCAAAAATGATCAATGATATTTCAAATGTATGTTTGTAATACATCACAAAATGTTGACTTATGTATGATAGGTATGTTAATGTAAATTCTATCCTAATATTTAGCAACCAACTCAGTGGTGGATTTACGGGGGGGGGGTCCATGGTGTCTGGACCCCCAGACACTAATATATACATATATATATATAATATAACGCATACACAAAGTCTGACCCCTAGTATACATACATAAACACAATATTTATAACACAGGACCCCCCCCCAGAACATTTTTGAAAATTCGCCACTGAACCAGATGATGGACAAGGGAATACATACAATATAGAACAGTTGAGCCTATTGGATACCCCTTCAATGATTATTATTCTTTATAATATTGTGATAATCGATAACAGACTATAATTTATGTAGTTTTAAGCTTTTAGATCATATACAATGGATGGAGCCATGTCCTATCTTGCCTATGTTAGCAACTTGAAACACATATTAGTGACGAGTCACGAGATGAGACGCACCATATGCGCATACGCATGTATACTCGTTGCATTTACATCGTGATTATCACTCATGAACTTACAGGGAGAGTGCAGTTTCTTAAACAGATATGTAACGAGTATACATGCGCATGCGCAGATCGCTAATCTCATCTCGCGACTAGTTGCTTATATTATGTACTTCAAAATATCGGGACATGGCTCCATCCATTGTATATGATATGATCTAAGGTTAAGCTAAATATTAATCATAGTTTTAAAAAATTCTGTAAAATGTAGGTATCAATAAAAAATACTTTATATATATTTATATGAAATATATTATGTATCAAGGATGAAACAAAAACGTAACTACCTGTTAATCATACTAAGTGATTTAACTGAGATTAAAATATTTATTTCAATATGTCAACGAGTATTTATAACAATGATGATATCTATTTTGTCAAACTGTTTTAGAAATATTATATTAATATTACGCCCTCAACAGAAAACAATCGACGGTTAGGTTAAGTTAGGTATATGATATCGGTAGATATTAATTATTTGCAAAACTGTTAAAAAAAGGGGGAAACGTGTATTTTTTTTTTTTTACTGTATTACTTCACAGTATACAATATTATAATGTAACTGAGATAGATCAGAGGTGCGGAAAAAACCCAGACTTGTTTGCCTAGGGGGTCCGAAGTTATATAATCTTTTTCTTTTAATAATTTATAATAAACTATTCATTTTTTATTTTATTAGTATAAAATTGTTATACGATGTTTAAATTAATAAAACAAGCAATAACATTTTTAAAAACGTATAAAACAATGTTAGTTAGATGAGTATACTCTTTCTAGACCTCCGTGTATAATGTCTAAATTAGGGGAGGCGTTAAAAATATTACTCCCACGCCAAAATTTTTTAGTTACGCGACTGATATGATGACCTACTATGCATTTGTGTTTTTCGTTCCCAGCTACCTAATAATAAATATTATAATATTATATTAAATATTTTACTATGTGAGCGCTGTGTGTTTTTATTCGCGTGTTAGGTTTAAGCTTGTACAGAGTGCATTACATAATATGGCTGAAACAATCCTTTAACTTTTGTTTGATTTATTGTTCAGTCAGAAACGAAGCGAAGCTACAAAAATTTAATACCTAATAATAACAGTTGTCCGTTAATACTTTTCAAACTATTTCTAATTATTTTAATTTTCCATCTCGGATAATCCGTTCAACTAAAAATTGTCCACTTTTCTTTATGCCATACTAATCACGAACGAACTTAATAAACCTACACATACACCTTATGTCTATGACATCCCCTTTTCCTTGCGCTTTTAAAATATCTTCCTTTTATATTTAATCACTTGCCTCGTCTTAATTTATATTTATTTTTTCTCATAAATCCGTTTACATCGTTGAACCCGTTATATATAATAACTTTACAAAACACTATACTAGGATATACCTGTTGAAATTCAACGTGGGCGCAAGCCTGTTTATTACGAATAAATAAATAATTGATAATATAATATATATTATTTTAGGTAAGCAGCGCCATGTCGCGCGGTTACTACAACGGTGGTTACAACCACTCGTGCGAAGTGGACCAACACCGGTACGAGGAGATACCGGACATCGACCCTTCCATGGACTTTCTGCAGGCCGACGATACGTCCACTTCGTTCTACTACATGGAGTCGCCGACGCGGATACGCAGGCCTTCGGACACCGCGGACCCGGCCGAACGGACGTTGCTTTTGCGCGCGCAACAGCACAACCACTACCAACAGCTCCAACAACTTCAGATGAACGGGTGTCCGCCGCCACTGCCGGCCACCCGAGCCAGACGCAACACTCCGCCATCCGCGGCCGGGGGTGACCGGTCCGTGGCGGCCGTGACGCCGTGCAAGGCCAGGCGCCGGTTGGACGTGTACGGCGACGAGTCGGGCACCGTGAGCCTGCCGTCCACGCCGTCCGGTGGCCGGACCGCCGACGTGTTCGCGCCGATGATGGCGCAGACGGCCGCTGCAGGGGCAGCGTTCAGACCGGTCACCGTGCGCCGGGCCCGGTCGTCGGCCGCCCTCTACAACAAGCACAAGCGGCCGCCAGAATTTCTGTCGGAATACAATCTGGACACGTGCGTACCGGCCACCGGTGTCCAGTACGACAGGCCCAGGAACACCGCGGTCATACAGCCCATCTACAAGGCACCGCTGCCGTCCGTGTTCCAGGTAATCGTCATTTTATAATGTTTAACCAATATAGGTAACTTACGATGGTTGTGGTCGCTTCTCAATAACGCTGACCTTTTAGAGCTATAAGGCTATAAACACCACTCACATATAACATTATGAGCCACTTTGTGCTTGTACTTGCAGCAGCTGTACGTGAGTGCGAAAACTTTGTCTTAGCACCCAGGGGGGGGGAGCATAAATGATTTTGTCAATTATTATTGTATATTTAAAAACAATTAATTCATATCGGCCAAGATTCGAAATAATATGAAATTACCAAAATGTATATAATATAGCAGTATTTGGAGAAAAATAGAGTTGATCACATAAAGGCCACAATATTTCATAATGGCCGGCATAGCGTCTGGCGTAGATATTATATTTTTACGTTTATTTTTCATCTACATAATAATGTGTGCCTACAGTTCGTTTTTATCCGAAAGACCATAAACACGATTAGAAGGGTCTCAGTAGAGAACGGTTTTCAAAATTTCGTTTATTGTTATGATATACTGTGAATCACACGAGGCATATTTTAGCTTTTTCATTCAAATCATATGAATAAATTGTTTACCTTCTAAGTCGTGCACAAAGAATAAACCAACAACAACAGAATAGAAAATTGTAATAAAGTATTATCATAAATAAAAATGAATTGAATTTTTCCGATAAATGCATAATATTATATTTACATAGTTATATATAATAAACGAATAATGTTTTTCTTTGCATATTGAAATAATAAAGCCATAAAAACATGATATTAATATAGCTTATTATTTTAACTATAACTTAAAATAATTCGAATAGGTACTATTTAGTTTTAATAAAATTTTCAAAACCTAAGAATCGCGGCTAAAAATTATTATCCGATAATATTTCGTGCACTTCATTTTTTTTTTCCAAACGCCAATTATGTCATCGGGAAGGAAATTCGTGAATTTTCATTATTCTTTCGATTAGTGCAGAGCAATTGTTTTATAGCGGTTATTAAAGCTAATACAAGCACCACATCGGCTCCCAAATAATAATGCTATGTCACGCTATTTGTTAGCCAAAGCCAAACGTAGTTTCATATAGATTTTACGGGGGCTTTTACGGGTTTTCACTTGGCAGCGTGACACGAAAATCCCAAATGGCTGAATAATTGTGAGCGTGCTTCCCGCCACGGTGGTTAGTGCTGTCTGCCGACAAATTTCCGGTTATACAAAAACAGCCGGACGCGCATATACAAACATCGTATAATTACACGTATAGTATTATAGACCATATATACATAATATCCAACCACCGCCATGCGGCACACCACTATATTATAATATAGACCTAGCGCTTTTACAGCCGATCGATCGAACGACAATAAATCCGATTATGCGATTTACTATGTATTATCGAATATTGAACTTAATTATAAAATATTACATCATTTACAAATCGTGCGCCAAAAACCGTCGCTATTGGACTATATAATAATGTCATTCGAAGATCACACTTGCACTGTGTTTTATCGTTCCGAGTTTCCGATGACTGTATATTAAAAAGTTGCAAGTCTACAGCAACATATGTGTATAATAATAATACATGGGTTAGGTACCATTTTCAGATAGGGTGTGTAAGATACGAGTAAGTAATAGTATTATTATATACGACGTATAATACTCTTCGCTAATCGTTGTGTGCATATATACGCGTATTGTTGTCGGAACCTCACAAAAGTTTTCGGCATTTTAATTGTCACGCTGTAGACGGCGAGCCACTATAACAGTATACCTACACGTCAAACAAAATAACATAGGTACGCTTTTAACGTGCAAGTTGCTTATTAAGTCATTTCCGAATGTCTATCAATTAACAAGCGAACTAAAATACACACACATTTCTCAACATCGAGTAGATTTTCAATTATCTTCCGCCGCACGGAAAATTCAACTCCCGAATCGCGTATAATATAATGTATATTATTAAATTCGTTTCGGCGCGGTAAGCCGGCGGCGGTGAGTTTGAAATTTTGTTTCAAGTATATTACGCGCCACAAGACCTGTGCCGGTTGACGGGAACACGATATTATATTATAACGTTAATGAATAATAATTAATAAACACCGTGAGCTAATAAAGAACTCAAACTACAGGGTCGTCGAACCGAAAACGAGTGGTAGGATGTATCAAAAGTGCAGTAGCCTAACAAACTTGCCGTCAGGTATATAGATGTTGAAATAACTTAAGAAACTAATCGACAAATAATAAAAATGTTTTGAAGAGATCAACAACCCATACTTGGAGCTTTTTTTTTAAACATTTTCTCAGTATTGAATGTATATAACTATATCGACGGGATTTTTATCGCCCTTTAACTACGTCTGTCATCTCATGAACAAGACCGTATCACATAAAAATAAGCGAAAATAATTTACTAGTCCATGTGCTTGTGTAGAATGTGTATAGGGAAATTATGGTACGAAGGTCTAAAACGAATTTATCAAGTCTTACTTATAAAAAAGAAATCGATTGAATTTTCCCGATTAGCAAAAAAACAGTTAAGTTTATCTGAAAAAATCAATAAAAAAAAAACATTAAAAAAACCCTGAACCGTGCAAAATAAAATCACTAAAAATATTTGTCCTATTTTTAATATGAACTGATTTTGTAGCTTACTCTGCTATATTATTTCGAATTCAAGAAAACAATATGCAAATGCTATAAGTGTCGAGCTCAGATAACCAATGTATTGATGTTCTCGTGTTTTTACAGGTGGAAGAGAAAACGACGCCGTATCAAGCCGAGTCGCCCGCCAAGCCGTCTTGGTCACGGACACCCCCAGCCCGAACACCCGTCCAGACTCTGCCCGTGTGCACGCTGTGGTCAGCCGCCATGGTACTGGTGGTGTCCGGCACGGCCAGTTGCATGCTGTGCTTCTACCTCATGTCCCGGCGTGGCCGGCTGTACTACTTGAACGCTGGACTGCTGGCGGCCGCCGTGTGTCTGGTGCTGGGATTTCCCGGGTTCCGGTCACAGCAGTGGCGGTGGCTGCCCAACCGCAACTACGTGACCGGTTACATACTGGTGGCCATGTTCAGCGCGCTGGAGACGTGCGCGCTGTGGCTCATGTGTCAGAGCACCGTGCTGGACCCGGCGCTCAACGATATCGGTGCCGGCGTCGTGTGCGGCATATCCGCCCTGTCCGTCACGCTCGCCTGTCTAGGCGTCAGCACGTCGTACTGTTGCCGATACCCGCCGCCCGACAACAGGGTCGCGCACGGTGTCGAGGGATTCGTCGTGTAGATCACCACCCATCTAACCCATCTACTCGACAATAATAATACCTAATGATAATATCTATTTTATCGTTGAAACGACTAATTGTACCGATCCGCTGCGACTCGTTCAATGTACCTACATTTGTATAGTTTTTAATTTATTTCAGCATATAATTACGTAAAGTTTGACACTTTTGCGAAAACAAATTCCTTTGAATACTACTGTAACATATAAGTTACAATTGTTATTGTAAATATGTATATATATATTATATTTGTTAGTAGCCGCGATAATACATATATATAAATAGATAAGAAATTAATATTTATCGATCTTATAAAAATTATATTATACAATGAGTAATGATTATTGCAAATTAAAATAAATATAACGTTACCTACTACAAATTCGATACAATTTGCTCATCAAGTAAAATATTTATTTTTATATTTCAGCTGATTTTTAAATGGAATATAAATGGACTTATATGGAATATATAAGTTAACACGTAGTTTAAATGAAATATTTCAACTTATTTTTTAAAAATCCAAAAGGATGATAGTTTTTTGTTTTGTTGTTTTGTTTTTCGGCATACCTAATCTGACATATAAAATGTAAAAGCTTATCTTTGAAAAAAACAACTTTCATCAAAGTTAAAATTCAATACAATATAATACAAAACGTAATCATTTGACTTAATTTGTATCTTTATGTTCTGACCTATAGTATATTAATATTTCTTTAAAAGCGAATACATTTTTTTTGTCTATATAGGTACTTAATAATTATTTGTTAGAAATACTTTCAAACATAATTAAATATTTACCAAATGTATATAGTGTATACATAGTCCTAACTTATATTAAATAGTTGAATATAATTTGTACTAAATATAATAGAGACATATTATTATAAGTGTCGATAATATAATAATTTAAAAAAAATATGTATTTGATTTATATCCATGTTCAAATAAATAATTATATAAACAAACTATATCAATAAGTTATTTAAATACGCTAATTTAAGTAAGTGAATATACGTATAATAGGCGTATATGGGGGGCTTAACCCCCCTCAAAACGTAATCAAGCCATAACAGACGGTTAGAGCGTCTAAAAATATGTGTTTACATTTTAAGCCCCCCCTCACGAATGTGACCATTTATCCGCCTATGATACGTATGTCAAAATTTATTTAAAATATAATAGCTATATGGATATGAAAATGTTATGTATAAAACAAATTTCTGATATGCTTGAAAATCGTTCAATTTTGTATTGTTTATTTTTCAATTTGTAATTTTATGTTTTACTTAATACTATTTAATGGCGTAAATTATGTAAATAGATTATAGATTACTCATAACCATTAAACTATTTATGAAAGTTATTACTTAAAAATGTAACTTTTAGTATCATTAGATATCCGTTTTTATTTAGAGTTGTTGAGATTAAATATCAATAAGTTAGTGAAATAAAAAATGAAATGTTTATTATATTTGTTCAATAATGTTTCAATGTTTATTTAATACACACACGTTTATATTATTTACTCTGTCTTCATATTGATTTCTTAAACAAACCGCCTAGTTCGAAAAATAATAAACTAATAATATTTAATTAAATTGTATTATAGATTAACCTAATGTATGATTACTAATCATATTTATTATAAAGTGCGCATTTTACACACATTTTTAGCAAAATAAATAATCTGAATTTTACGTTGATCAAATTATATGATATGGTATTAATCGAGTTCTAAACCTTAAAAAATTATTCGAAGAAATTAATTACGATCTACAAATAATATATATCATGAGTAAAGTAATTATATCATTAATCATTATTCAAAAACAATAATACCTAGATAACTAAATTGGAATAATATTATTAAGCATCGTGCATTTTTTGATGTTTTTAGTCAATTCAAATAAAATTATAACAACCCAAAGAGCTCGAATAAAATCGGCTTGTACCTATAGTAATAAGGTATTATGGTGTATGATAAAAACTCTGTATCCAACATATTGAATATTTTTGAATACCTACCTATAGACTATAGAAAAATCATTATTTTGAAATATTGAAAACATCTATTCAATGTATTATTTATTTCATCCCTTTTTAATTTAAATATAATATAATATATGTAACTCTGTGCGTATTTTAGTGAAATTCTCTACAAACACATTACAAAAATACTGAGAATAATTATTAAATATTTCTATGAAAACCTTATGAGTTCAAAAAAAATACTAAAAGTATAGCATTAAAATGCCTTAAACGTATTATAAAATACCTACCTATACACTCATAAAAAATAAAACAAAATTTAATGTACAAGACCGTATTTTTTTAAATATCAGTAGGCGCACAACACATAGGTGCCTTTGGTGCGTAAACAAATTTTAAATGTACTTACCGACATCTCGATGCTAGGGTGATCAATGAACACCATTTCAGACTCTTCACCATCTAGTAGTATGGAAACGGTTTTTTCACCAAACTCGTCATCTGCAAACGTAATTGACAATTTACCATAAAAAGGTATACATTGTGCGTTCTTACTAGGTAATAATACATTATTCATTCGATTTTTCTTTTATTAAATCCATTCCGAGACAGAAAATAAAATTTACCGGAGTTTCTATTCCCCATTCTAAAGAACTTCATTATACCATAAAATAACGTAGATACACAATATAAAACTGTCATTCAAAAGCAGGCTAACGTGTATATAGTGGACGTATATCTCCGAGTTTACGTCACTTCAAAAACAATTCAAAAAAAATAAATACCAATAGTTGGGATAAAGTGGATTGCAACGATTTTATTGGTAACTTGACATCAGCTCGAGTGTTTTTATTAGGCATGTCATCTGTAATAATACATGGGATTTTGTTTGCTTTTAAACGAACATTTGCTATTGTTAAGTTTACTAACAAATAACAATGACCGATATTGTAATGACTTACGTGACGTTCAAATGTACCTATATTATATAACTAATAAAATACTATTTGGTAGTACTATTCTTATTAAAAAGGAAAGTAATAAGTATTATAATTTATAATATTACCTATTCTATATGTTTTAAATTATAAGTATTTTAAATAATTTAATGTGATTATCAATTTTTCAAAAGTTAGCATATTCAATTAAAATTAACATATAGATAAAACAGGTATTATAATTACAAGGAAAAATATGTAGGTAGTTCTTATAAAATTATCCCATACTTTAAAAAAAATAATTGTTCACTGTTAAAAAGATCACATGACTTTGTCTCTACAAATTCAAATAAAAAATTAAAGATATTTCATTGTGAAGTTAGATACAATTATGGTTTTTATTTTTTATTATCTAAATTGTAAATAAAAATGTAATCGTTAAATCATGAGGTAGATACTACAGTTTACTTTTTTTATTTTTTCATTGTATATATAAATTATAATATTAGGATTTCCGAGTAGCGATTTATATATAAAAAAATTATTTCAACCATTGAGTTATATTCTGTTAATTAATTGACACATCTAAATAATATATTCATTTTTTAGGATTTGAATTTAATTTTGATAATTACGCTATTGTCAAAAATGATTATTTGATTTTCATTTTATTTTTATTGTTAATAGTACGGTCGTATTATTATAAATACGAGTATAACGAAAAAAATGAAATGTAAAATTAATAACGATGAATTAATTTGACAAAAAATAGACGTTACAATATAATTACTGTATTAATAATAGCATTAAACATAAAAGCGGCTTATTTTTGTTGTCTGATATTATAATGACTGAATCAATAAACTATATATACATGCAATTTATTGACTTCTAAACAGTGTGAGACTTTTTTTAAGTTAAACTTCAATAGTCATTTCTAGGCACAAGTTCATTTTATAGTTGCAACAAAAATGGCTGTTCTTTAATAAAATTTTATCTATATTTGTCGCAGTAGATATAACAAAATAAGAATACATTTATGTAGTATATTATTTTACCTTACGCCGTTTCGAATTGAACCCGTTTTTTTCCAACAGTAATTTATTGAAATAAAGTTAGATAACAATCATAACGTGAGTAATTAAATTGAATTAAAACATTAGCCGAAATTTAGTATAATATTCTTCTTACGCCAAAACTTGCATGTTATAGGTAAATATTTTGTATTGCCAACTTGTTATTTGTGGACTCAATAATTAATTCTGTGTAATTATTTTACACGCTAGAGATTACTGAAAGGTTGGATTGAGTCTATTATAATTATTAGTACAGTCTTACCTAATGTACTACCAACATAATTTAATTTGCAAAAATGTATTAATTATTATTTTATTTTATTATCCTTTATCTAATTGTTAGTGCTACTAAAAAAAAAACTATCAATCAACCAATCCTAATGTAGTTTATTATCATAATACATAGGTATTTTATACAAAACTTAATTAATTTCGATATTTAAATTATGCACTTATACTTCATATTATTATTTAGGCCGCTACAAAATGTATCTACTGTGGATTTCTAAAGGTCTTACAACTATAAAGACTTACTACCTACGGATTATTAACTAGGTATAGTAAAGAAAAGTATGATAGTCTGCATAAATCAATTTTTAAAATAGCAGATAATAGAAAATAATTATAGTTTCTTCAGTTTTGCACAAGTTTAAGTTATAATACTCTATAAACAAATCTAAATAAAAATGTATATTAAATAATTATTGTTACCATAGCAGCTTAAAAAAAAAACATTTAAGTTTATATTTATTTTTTGATTTTCTGAATTTTATAACAGAGTAATTTTATCTTAATTTCTAACAGTACCTGCTTATACAATTGAATTTTACTAAGGAATAAAATGATAATATTTATGGTAGTTTCACACTTCCGAATATAGCTTAAAGATTGAAAAACTTGATAAACATAACTCCAAAAAATGCAGAGTTATTATAGAGATAAAACATTAGTTTCACGAGTTTTATCAAATAATTTAATACCTAATTATAAGCTCACCATTATTTTATTTTTAATACTATTTTTTTATGGTTTTTGAATCAACATTTTTCTTTAAAAATAAAAGTCCAATTGTTTATTGTTAAATAAAATAATCATTCTGATCGTTTTAAATCACAAATTACTCACCACTAAAACTTAAAAAAGAAAATGAATAATATACCTACATCAATTAGTAGATGTAATAAGCTAATACCTAACTGAATTTAAAATTGTCTAGCTTTATTTAGTGATAATATTATTATTTTGTATATAGGCTATTTCAATTATTCTAAAAACAATAATACCATTCAACATTTGAATATATGTATACATATAATTATAAATATAAACCTTATAAAATGTACCCAAATTTATAATCATTACGATTATTATATAAAATTGTAAAAAATAGTATCGTTAGAAAAATCAGCTGTATGATTTAAATTGATTTTTTTATTAATTTTAAGTATGGTTTTTAATCGATCATTGTACAGATACCTAATACCTATTTAAATGCATACATGTAATATCCATTATGCACTAAGCACATTATAGGTACCTACATGTATAATTATTTTTAATATAGCCACTGTTTTTATATTAAAAAAATATCAAACTTCGTTTTTAATATTTTACTGTTTAAATTGTTACTTTTATAATAATTTTAACCGTTGCAGCATGTGTTTTATTTCATATTTTTTTCTTATTTACATTACATGTAGGCTTCAATAATATTTTATTTGATATTTTACCTTTGAAATAAAATAAAATATGGTACCAAGCATATATTTTACGAACACATTATCTTAATTTTCTAAACCTATGTTTATTATGTACAAACAATGTATTATATATACATTTTTCAACATTATGTTTACGATAACCTATTTTAAACTCGCTGATAACTTTATTGTAGCTCATAAACCTGTGTGACTATGTCTGGTAATTTTCAATTTGTTTTCCTTATACAGGGTGGGTCAATGCCCCCAGGGTCTCAGTTTTCTTGTTTTAGCTATGTGACGGTTTACCAAGAAAAATATCAAAACCCTGAAAACTGTGTATACTAATTTAATCTCAATTTATTTATTTTTAAATACAAAGAAGGCAGGAAGTAGTATTAAATCAAATTAATTCTTTCATCTTAGTTTTCTTGAATTACAAGGCAAAAATTATTAATTTTTCCTTCTATTAAATAAAATTGTTCAATTTTAGAGTACATGTATACAAAAAAAATCATTTAGTGATCACGAATGGTCATCAAAATATATTTATGTATTTTTCAAAGCAAACATTATAAATAACTTTATTTTGTTACCTAACATTCGCTTTTCTTTACTAAAATAAATGTATATAACATAAGTCAATAAATCAAAAATATTGTTGTTAGTCTATTAATTTACGGTAGTAAAAAATTCAGTTAGATAGTAAAATAAATTTTAAAGAGAATCACTAAACATACTTACACTATAAAATATAACGATATCTAAGATTTTCAAACATTTTAAGATTAGGTAGTAATACTTTTAAAAAAAAATCTTATAAAAAAAGACACATTATGAAACAGGTTAGAGATAATTACCATAACTGAATAAGTTATAGTGGCAAATGAAATGAGCCATATAACTTCGACTATTTAATATACCAGCCAAAACACATATATTTATATACGTCGAATATTTCTACTTGAATAAAATAAACTAAAATTATACATTGACAAATTTACGTCGGAAAAAATTTAAGTATTTAAAATTTGTTGTGGTTTACATTCAATGTTATTTTTAAAATCATCACGCGAAACTAACTTCCTTACAGCAGTAATAATATTCCATTTTAATACCAAATTTTGACCTTCTATTATTATGTTTATTGAATTTGAAAATATAAATTTTTATTACAGTTGATTTTTGCTTACTATAATGAGTAATAATATTTAATGATCTCAAGTATACACACAAAAATTCAAAAACGTATGGTATATGTAAAACAAAGATAGTTACCCTAAATTACGATCAAAAACATATCATAACTTTGTGCAACATTTTGAATTATTTTAGTCCGGTCGTAAAAAATTATCTTTAGGTAAGTTTATCATATAAAATATAAACACCAATGCTCTTACCCAAAGATGCGTCGTACGTATTCATGTATTCAGATGTCATGAACTGTGAAACTAACGCCGTTTTTCCGACGCCAGACTCACCAAGAAGTACCACTCTGTACTTGGGTATCTCCTCGGCAACGCTAGATTCTCCAGAGCTTAGATCGTTATAGCTGCTATTTCCACCACAACACGAACCATCAAAAGGTGATATTCCGCTTAGATTACTGGGACTATGTCTAAAAAACAAAATCGTAATTTGGTTAAAAAATAAATAAACAAATTTTTAATGACGAACATAAGTCATTATCGTTACAATCAATCATGCATGCGAAAATGTTCGATATAATATTATATTATATGAATTCCACAAAGTTTAATCCTAATAATATATCAAAAATAAATTGTAGGCGTCTCGGCTATTTCTTTATACGTATATATATAATATATATATATATTATCAGTTATCACTATAATCCTATATCTCTCGAAACACGAGAGATACCCATGGGAATGTTACATCTCTACACCATGTAATATATTATATACATTATACACACACCCACACCGTGTGTTGCGATTACGACAGTGCGGTTGAACGAAATTGATTGATGTATGTTTATGTTGACACCCGCATATTAGGTACATTTTTTTCTCAGTGCTGGTTTTATCTGGCGTTAATTAAGATTATGTCAATACATTGCTCCTATATAACAATTTTTGACTTAAATAAAATTTACATCTTTATATTTTACAAAAAATCTGTAATTGTTGCCATTAAATATGGTAAAAGTAACGAACTGTTTATGACGCATCACCATGACTCACAAGTTTTAGAAATTAATTTCGATCTTATATATCTTATGACCTATATGATTTAATTATATTAAATTTTACAAACACATAATAATAATATGTCAAAAGTGTTATAATAATATATCATATTATGATTAATAGAAAATTAATTGAATACATGTATAATTATTACAGTTTCCAATGAGGAATGAAATTATATTTTTATTATTTTGATAATACCATTTTATAAAATAATAATTTATTTAACTATAGGAGTTTTTGCGGTTATAAACGTAAAATAATTTATAATTATTAATTGCATTAAAAAATAATCAATTATTTAATACATTCTAGGTAGGTAAAATCAAATATATGACGCAATTAACAATAAAAACAAATTTATTCATTTACGCGTAAATATAATACAAACATGTAAATATTTTCATTTTTGAATCGAGTAGTTCTTCGGTAAGTTTATATAGTTAACAAAAGTATTACCTTTTAAAATATTACTATAATGATATAGTGGTTATTAAAATCAGTCATAAAATAATAAGAATATTAAAGTGAAAAAAATAAATCTTTATGACAGATTAAATTTTAGAAAATAGATTATCTAAAATAAAGTAATTGTTTTTTCACCTATTAAAACATATATTTTAGTATCATCATAAAGAAAACAAAACTCAAAAGTTTAAAAATGGATTCTGGTCAAAATTTAAAATTATTTAAAATTTCCTACTAACATTATATGATCTCACCTTTAGTATAATATTAAAAATACTAATATACATATTGTATAGGTAATATTTATTATAATTTCTACTTAGAGATCAATGATATACTCGTAATTTATTGTTACATATAATTTTCATAACTGAAAATTGTTTTACTTAAAAAGTATCTTTATCGATTAATAATTAAACTTTTTTTCGAAAATATACAATTAGAAACTTAATGACATATTATTTTTATTATTTTTTTTTTCAATTTTAATAATCTGTAGTTATAGTGGCCATTGGGTAATATTCATAAGNTATTATTTTTTTTTTCAATTTTAATAATCTGTAGTTATAGTGGCCATTGGGTTATATTCATAAGGTTTAATTACATGCATAACATTTAAATGTAACAATGCACAAATTATAATAAATAGACTACTTAAAATTTAAATACAAGATAATACGATAGGGAGAGTTCTATCTTGTTGAGTAGATTGGTGACGATGATGAATTTGATCGAGGGGGAAATAAAGTTAAGGTCCTATATGAGTAATAAAGCGAATGATTCAGGAAGCATCCATCCAGATTTTATATTGTACGAAGAATTAAAAATCAGTATGCGCCCGTGTATCGTTGGCTCACAGCAATCGTTATTCAGCTCATATTCAAGTGTGATGCGTGAGATACCTTTTTTCATTACATAATTTTATTTTATATTAAAGTGCATAAAATATCAACTAATTATCGTATTTGTTAATAAAACAATTAGGCAATATTATTTATTCATTAATTGTCAATTATTTTTAATATTTATAGCATCTTTATATATTCTATTATGGAGATTTTTTATCCAAATTTTAAACTGCATTATATATTTGATATTTTAATAATTTAAATTACATATTTATTAAGCCTGTTTTAAAAATATTTAGTGCAACAAGTACTAATCCCTTAGTTTATTTTAAATAATATACTTTTTAATTAATATGATTTATTAAAAAAATTATTATTATAAAATTGTTATATTATTCTTAATAATGATAGGTATATTAAAGTAATCTCAACTTATTTAAGCTTTAGGAAGTTATTTTTTTGTACTTAAAAATTTTTGAAGTTATTTTATTTATTT
This sequence comes from Aphis craccivora, assembly GCA_009835225.1. Taxonomy (NCBI): domain Eukaryota; kingdom Metazoa; phylum Arthropoda; class Insecta; order Hemiptera; family Aphididae; genus Aphis; species Aphis craccivora. The sequence continues at coordinate 6,706 of VUJU01000723.1, read as the reverse complement.
GTAATAAATTCTATTCAAATATCATTTATTTTCTGCCATAACAATCATAATATTATTACAAATATATCAGTTTATTTGCAATGTTTTTGTTTTTGTTTTTTTTTTTTTTTTGATTATTGTAGGCTTTTTATTTCAATCCATTATGCTTCTTCGTGTACCATTTTTCGTGGTTTATTCACTGTCCTCTATCTCTTAATTCTAGAAACTTGAAGTCTTCACTGATTCAGCACTCCACCGTTTCTTTGTCGTCCCATCGGTATTTTTTAGTTAAGTTGACACATTGTACACTCCAAATTAGACATCTAACCAAGCTTATCCTTCATATTTTCATATATTAATGACTTCTATCAAATGTAGCTAATACAATTTGGTCTTTACTTCTGCATTTATTCATCATTCATAATTTTATATGTATTCTTTTCTTTAGTAACAATATAGATTGTATGTAACATTTTTTGTTTCGAGTACTATTAATTTATTTTCATCTAACTTTGATGATGCCTGCGTTCCATAGTCTCATGTATAGGAACAATACTAATAAGCACTTTATATAGTCTTATTTTCATTATTTTGGATTGTAAAGTTGACATAAATAATGGCACTAGTGAAAAATAGCTCCTATTTTATATCGCTAATCTCTTTGAGGCTATTTGTTTGTTGATTAATATAAACTTCGAGGTATTTACAATTGCATACCCTCTAGGAGGGGAAATTCCCAACTGCCTGAGAAACTTGTGGATACATATTTCTTAAATATATTATTAAATATTTGCTCGTTATTTTTCAGGCCAGTATTTTTGTCCAGATTTTATTTAACTCAGCTATTTATCGCTATATATTCTTCGGTTTCTCCTAAATTTGGAAATATGACCATATTTTAGATTCTGAACGAAGTGATGAATATATAGATTTTACAATGATGTGTGTTTTTTTTTTTTTTTTTGTTTTTTGTGTCTGTGTACAGCATAACTAGTCGAAATAATGCTTCAATTTCAAACTTCGGGGGTGGTTTCCGATGGCAAAATAGATCACTCAACTTATCGATTTTTCTGAGAATTTTTTTTTTTTTGAAGTGTCGATGGATGTCCCAAAAAATTTGAAAATTTAATACAAGGTTCATTATGAGTTATTTCTATTATAGTTAAAAAAAATAAAAAATCGTTAATCACAGTTTTTTTTTTTATAAGCGTTTATTGTTCAAATTCGTCAAAATCATGAATATTTATATTATTTTGTAGGTATTATTCATAAACATTTTTGTCTAAGTAGCTAAGGGTTGAAAATTCAAAACGAGATTTTCCATAAGTTTAGATTATAATAATTATAAAAGAACTTAAATTCTGGTGTATTCAGGCCATTAAAATATAAACCACCTTTTTCACCAACCATTCGAAATGATATCCTAGGCTAACAAATCATCTTGGTTTAGAATCGTTTTTCGTAAACAATGATACCTATCATTGGATTCAAATTTAACACTCCTATAATATATAATTATGATCCACACAGCACCTAACTTACAGCAGAGTGGTACCCACTTAGCCGCTTTTTTTTTTTACAAATACCGTTATAAAAATAAGAATTAGTACTTAAAAATGTTACCTGCAATATCGATAAAACCATAATAATTGAAAACCAGTAACACAGATCATTATAAAAGCTGATGTAAGTCATTTTAGGTTCTAGTTTTGATAATATAAAAATAATGATGGTTAAGCACGTTCTATTATACGAGACATAATAAAGTACCTAAATATTTCAAAAATTATTTTGGAGCAACTAAAATACAATATATCACATATTAATAAATAATAATGTGCCGGCATTATGAAATATATAATAAATATGAAAAAAATATATATATATACGTAATATAATAATGTTAGTCTACTCACATCTTGTGAAAATATTTAATTATCACGGTCTGTACGCAACTATGCTTATAACGGTGATGTGTAGTTTTAATTATACGAATAAAAACTGTGATATGATGCTACAGTTTCTATAAACCGGCAAGTTAATTATGTCGGATTTGACACAGGATTTTAACTTTTAATTAAATATATTCAGTCATATTATGCATATATGTTAATGGTAATTACAAATACACTCGCTTGTTCCAACTATCAATCAAACCTAAGACATAATAATTTAGTGGTAGGAGAGCTGACAGTAAATTGATGCGATCGCTTAAACTGCCAGAATCGGTTTAAGGGAAAAATGTCTGATGTTTATCGTCCAAAGCAAAACTGCAGAAAAAAAAGAAGAATGCAAGAAAAAGGAGTTTTAGAAAGAGCTTAATGTTGCACGTTTCCATTTCATCTAATAAAACAAATTGCATTGTTCAATCTATTAGAAAGAATTTCAGTAAAATAATGAAGACATTTCTTCAACATTAACACGCAAATTAATAGAGTAATACTCGACCGATGCGGTATTCAGGTATTCAACATATATTTTAAGTAATTTGATATAGAATAATAAAAAAAACTTTTAAATTAAAAAAATAAATCATAGAAATAAAGTTGTATTTTCAAAATACAACATTTTGTGATAACATATAATAATGATTACATGGTAAGTATGTTAGTTCTCGTATAGGTAAAACAAACGAACAATTAGGAAAAACTATTTAAAAAAAATAATTTATAAAAAGTTATGAAGTTAAAAAGGAAAAAAATATTTTTAAAAATCCATTTTTATATGACTAAACACACGAACACAAGACATTAATAAAGCTACATTATAAATTAAAATATTGTTCACCTAACTATGAAATTCCGTATAATAAGCGTAAAATTTATATCAACTGTAACAGTTATATAAAATATATATATTTCTTATTATTAGTTACAGACGAATGACATAAAATATATTATTTCAGATATTAAATTCGTATATATTAATTTTTAATATATTATTTAATTCTAGAAAGTATTAACTTTATTTTTATGATAAAATTATTAGCTATTATAAATAGCAATAATTTTATACTACTAGGTATTATCAATTAAGTAATTTCAAAATAATTGTTCGTGGTTTATTTTAGTTGCATTATTAACTTTTTCTTATAAACGTGTTCAAAATTATATTTTTTATTTTTATTGTTATTGTATTATTTTTGTTGAACTTAATTTTTTTTCATTTCAAAATTATATATTATCTACATAATTGTATTTTGAATTCTATTATTTTTTTAATATTCTAGTATGGGTAGGTGATCTTTATACCTAGCTCAAATATATATATATATATATATATATATATATACATACGATATGAGATAAAAGACTTTGTTCGGGCCAAATATGTAACATAATGATACGCGCGCCCTAAATACTTCGTTCACATCATATACGACACACTAACTGACCTGTGTAAATTGTGCATATATTTAAATAGCACTCAACAGGAAGTAGACAGGGTCGCCGAGAAAATCCTGTGAGTGCTTGTGTGTGGATGGTGTGTTTATATGTATATAATGTATATATGTGCGACGTGCGTGTGTGTAAGCTTAAACTATTAGACAATTAGGTAACCCTGATAAATAAATGGTAACTTAAATGTTAGATACCAAATTAATATATAATATAAATAGATAGCAAAAATATAATTCATAAAACGGATGCTAACGGGTACCTCCTATATTGGCTTAATATTAATAATACAGATACAAAACAATACGGCCCTCCTGGCTCCACAGTATAAAATATTACTAGGCAGCTATTAGAGCTACAAGATAAATATAACAATAATATGTAGCCCTTCTGGCTTAATAATATACGAAAAATAATAAAAAAATAACTCACAACTTTATGGAACGCAGTTTGGCCAGCTGATCCTATAACTAAATAATAATATACTTCGAAGAATTAACGATTTGCTCACAAAGATAACAAATATAACATAAAATAAAAGAGAAAAATGTAGCGATTAGCGCTAATAAAAGATAGTAGCGGTTAGCGCACACTCAAAACTAAATATGTATTAACTAGTCCATATGACTAGTTTTATGATGCTAAAAAATAATATAATTTTACTATTTGAGTAAAGAAAACAATACTATAACAAAAACATAGTTCTTAATTTGCTTATGAATTATTAATTCCTTTAAATGCAATCAAAACTTAATACAGTTATAGTTTATAATTTTCTTTGATAAATAAATCAAATTATATAGCGTCAAATTATGAATTTGTGAATTTACTAATGTGTCTAATCGATCATTTTATGATTAATATCCTCATGGGCGTAGGTAAGGGAGGTATTTTGGGTGTTCAAACACCCCCCCCCCCGCACCCGAAATTTAAGATAAAACAATTTTATGATAAATATTGTGAATTAAATTTAATGTATATCTAGACCAAAACCCCCTCTGAAAATATTGGGCGAATGTAAGTTCCCACACGAGATATAGCAGGTAAAAATTATCCCTGGGTATGCATACGTAAGTTCCCACACGGAAAAAATAACACCGATACGTGAGTTCCCACACGAAAAAAAATTATACCAAACACCAAGGCTGGGTAAGTTAACAAATTTTTTTAACTCGTTAAGTTAAGTTATTTTAAAATAATTAAATTAAAAGTTAAAAGTCACTCATATTCTTTTTTTGTTAACACGTTAACCTTTGAAAAAAAGGAC